>PVKS010003079.1:0-74158 GCA_004027875.1 Aplodontia rufa
GGAGGACAAAGACATAAATTGTACTGATGGTTGATGCTTTAAGATTACTGAGAAACTGAAAAAATGATTGTACAATGAAGCTGATGATGAAAGCCTTGTTTGTACATCTGTATAAAAGTGTTCAACAATAAAGAACAGACGGCATTTTGCTCAAGCAGGGAACTGTGTCTGCTTGCAACTTGTCCCGGAGGTTCCAGCCGTTCCTCCGTGCCGCCGACTCCACTTTTCCTTCGGGGACCCGAGTTCAGCCGGGGCTGGCCCCCGGCACACATGTCCCCAATTTTTTTAAACTTCTACAAATAATTATTATTTTTATAATAGTATTATGCTATTCATACTGTCGTGCAAATGTACTTTTTTTTTTTTTTAAAGAGAATCAATTTTAAATATTTAGTTTTTTCATGTGGTCTTCATTGCTCAGACATCAGTTGTGTACATGGTGTGGGGTTCGAACCCACATATGTGCGCATTGCCAGGCAAGCACTGCAACCACTCCAGCCCAGCAAATATATTTTTTAAAAATAAATTTTGGATATTTTCCCTGAAAATCTATGTAATCTTTTCTTTTTTTTGCACTGGAGATTGAACCTGAGGTACTTTACCACTGAGCTACATTCCCAGCCCTTTTTAAAATTTTTTAATTTTGAGGGGCTGGAGCAGTGGCTCAGTGGTTTCAGCGCTTGCCTGGCAGCATGAGGACCCGGGTTCAAACCCCAGCACCACATACACAACTAAGTGTTGGAACAACTAAGGCCATGTGAAAAACTAAATAAAGTTGTTTTAAAAAAAAATTTTTTTTTTAAAATTTTGAGACAGGGTCTTGCTAAGTTGCGGAGGCTGCATCCCCAGCTCCTTTTATTTTTATTTTGAGACAGGGTCTAAGTTGCTTAGGGCCTCACTAAATTGCAGAGGCTAGCCTCAAACTTGCAATCCTCCTGCCTCAGCCTCCCAAGTCGCTGGAATTACACATGTGCTCCATCATGCCTAGTACCAGTCCCCTGTTGATGAGTTGTTTCCAAATACAGCCTGGTCTATTGGACTATCTTTACACACTTCATGATATATTCCTAGAAGAGGAATTTCTAGATCAGATGTTACCAAATCTTTCTAAAAGCTTAGATCATTTTATATTCTGAACAGCAGTTGTAGGAATGCCTGTTTATGACTTTTCCAATATTAGTTTTCAGACTTAATTTCTGCCAGTGTTAACAGGCAAAACTGGTATTTATTGTTTTAATTCATATTTAAATATTCAGGATGGTGAGCATCTTTTTATGCTACTAAGGCATTTGTATTTTCTCTTTGTGAATGATGTATCTAACATTTTATGAAAAGGTGAATCATCCAATCATCCAAAAGTCTTCTTAAAACAATTGCTGTATAACTCTTGTTTCTGTGCATAAAAATACCTAAAAACAGAATGTAAAACTAAATGGCGCATTATTTTGTGCATTTTCTGAGGTCATGTTTTTGGTGTTTTTTTGTTTATTTCTTTTAACTTAGAGCCATGGAACTGTTAAGGGTAAAGGGTCAGAGATCCTGGTCTGTTGGACTATCAGTAGCTGACCTGGTCGACAGTATTGTAAATGATAAAAAGAAAGTACATTCTGTATCAGTTTTAGCAAAGGTAACTGTTATTCTTCTTGTCTCATTTTAAACTTTCATATTAATAATATAAAACTAGCAAAACACCTGTTTTGCTGGCAGGTATCTTCAATGCCAGCTTTCAGTGCAAGATGTGGGAGGAGACACTTTAGTCTAAGTTCTATTCTGCTTACCTGTGGGAAGTCTGGATCTCTACAAGGTTGCCCTCTCACCCTCATGTAATTTTGGGGAATTCCCAAGAAGTGTTTATTCTATAAACAACTTCCCTGGTTGTCATTTATTTTCTCAGCCAGCCATATCACCTCAGACAGATGTGCCAACTGGTCTTAGCTGGTCTTCAGTCTGCTTTTCCAGTTGTCTGTCTTTTGCTACTTTTACCCAAAGCATAAATTCCCTAAAGTATAACTAAGATGAAACACAAATGCTTAATCAGATTTTCTTAAAGACTTAGAATACCAAGAGGGAAATACAACATGTAAAAAACTTCAAAAAAGTTACTGTACCAAGCCCATGGTGTGTCCCTCTCCAAGAAATCTACTCTGTCCATCTTTTCTTCTTGGCCCCCAACTTGGCTGGTTTATCTTCCTACAAAAAGGATGTTTTTGACCAAGTTCCTCCCATCTCTCAAAAATTTTCTGAAACAATAACTTGAATCTAGAAAATAAAAAATATTTAAGTTCAGCTGCAAGAAACCAGAAAAGTAAGAAATTATATATTTTTATGATATTAACTCTTTTGCAGTGATTCAATTCTGATAATCCCTATATTTTTCATTTCAGGGATATTACGACATAAATAGTGAAGTGTTTTTAAGTTTACCTTGCATCCTTGGAACTAATGGAGTATGTGAAGTCATCAAAACCATAGTGAAGGAAGACACAGTGACTAAGAAACTCCAAAGCAGTGCATCCTCAATCCATGGTCTCCAACAACAGTTAAAACTTTGATTCTCAAATGCAGTTACCAGAAAGAAAAGGTCATTTAATTTTGCCAACATATTTTAGGTTTGAGAACATTTGTGTCTTCTTATGTATCCTCACAAACTGCTTGGTTAAGGGTTTCTTGGTTTGCTTTTCATTTGAATTCTAAAGGAGTTAGATAAGGAAGGGAAAAAATATAATTTCCTTTGGGATGCTTAATATATCTATACTGTTCTTTAAACCTACAACTGGGACACAAATTCATCTGCAGTGTACAACATTTTAAATTGTGTATGCCAAGGAAATATCGTGAAAGAAATACATTTTATAAAGATTACTCTTTGACATTTATGATAAAAGTGATAACCTAAAGGCCCACAATGGCATATGTAAGGTACATATTCAAAAGATTCATAGCTTAAGGTGTTAATGTTCATTTGCAAAATACAGTTAGTAGTAATGGCAAAACATTTTATTTTACTTCTTCAAATTCATTATCTAGCAAAAACTGAAAAGAATTTTATATGCACTTTAAAATAGTAAAAGATAAAGTGAAAAATTTTAATATATAAAGAAAAAGTATATGTAATTTAATTTCCAGTGGGATTTCCTTTTGAAATTTTGTATAACCTCTACCTGGGCTGTATAAGGTCTTCTACATGTAATAAACTTATTGTGATAGTAGCAGAAACAGAAAAAAGTATATTTTGGTTGAAATAGATTATGAATAAAAATCAGGCAGTTTAAAGTCAAAATATGAGGATTTCATAAAAACCATTGGTCTTAAGATATACAGGCAGAGTGGACTAATGGTTGTGAGTAAATCATTTAACCACTCCAGAAGAAACAATTCAGAGTACATGTACTTTGGTGATGAATCAAGAGCAATGATTTCACTTTTTAAAGATAGCATATTATTACTTTTGTGATACACAACTAATAGTAACAGCTAACATCAACACTTTTTTTTTTTTTTGTACTGGGGATTAAACCCAGGGGTGCTAAAACATTAAGCCATATCTCCAGCCCTCTTTTTATATTTTACTTTGAGTCAAGGGTCTCACAAACTTGCTCAGGCTTTGAACTTGTGATCCTCCTCCCTCAGCCTCCCGAGTCACTGGGATTAAAGGCATGTGTCATTGTACCTGGTTCATCAGCACTTTTATACAACAGGCAGTGTGATGAGCACTATTATTTTATTGAATCCTCATAATAACGCACTAAGGTAGGGACTGTTATCATCATTTTATAGAGGAGAAAGTTGAGATTTAGTGCCCCAGATCTCATGACTTTTAATGAGCATATAATCTCCACTTTTTTAGGTACTAATAGGGGTAAAAGGCTTAATGGCCAAAATAATTATCACAAGACCCTAAAGTTAAGGTCCTATAAACTAGTAAAGAATCACTTTGATTCTAATATAAGGGTTTACTTTTAAAAAACAAAACAGTTTTTAGAAAGATTGACCCTCTGGCTTCCCAGATCTATCCTTGGGAAATAGTAGAAGGGGATATGCACCAAGGTAGATGTTTATTTAATCATTTAGTTAGTATTTATTTGAAACCTGTTATACACCAGACACTAATGGTGAACATGTCTAGACTAGGAACAAGCACTCCTGGTCCTTATAATCTAGTATGGGAAACACAATAATCAAATCCCACAAATGTACAATTCTAAGCATAAAAAGTACTCTGAAGAAATCCAAAGTGTTTTGGAAACATAATCCAATCCGAATCTGGTCAGGCAGATAGGAGCCAGACACACAGTAGTTGGAGAGAAAATAGTCAATCTAATGCTCACTTAGTATAACAATGGATAGTTAAAATGATGAATTTCAGACTTAAAGGTAACATTCAGTATCCCATGTTTAAGAAAATAGTAAAGTATTTAATATGCTTGGAAAGATTCCTACCAGATTTAACTGGATAAACATCTTGTACATTTGGGCTGGGGACATGTAGCTCAGTGGTAGAGTATTTACCTAGCACATATGAGACCCTGGGTTCTATCTCTAGCACTACAAAATCAATGACCAGAAAACCTTTGGATATTTGAAGAGATAAGCATTAGTTCTATGTAGATTATTTTGGTTTAGCTTTGGCTGCTCCAACACTTTGTTGTATACTTGGTGCTGGGTTTCAAACCCACATCACGCATGCCAATGTAACTGCTGAGCCACCACTCCAGCCCCTACTGTCCTTTTGTATGAAATAGGAAAGTAAAAATGAAAGAACCATGTCTTGTGTTTTTTAACAAGCCTTATAATATGTGATAACTAATTAAAAATTTGGTAATTCCTAAACTCTTAATTTCTAAAATATTCTTTTTTAATTTTGTTTTTTCTTTCTCTAATATATTCCTTTTGTTTTTTGTTCTTGTTTTTTTGAACCGAGCCACATCCCCGGTCCTGCCCCTGCTTTTATTTTTGAGCCAGGGTCTTGCTAAGTTGCTTAGGGCCTCACTAAGTTACTGACTGAGGCTGGTCTCAAACTTGCAATCCTCTTGCCTCAGCCTCCTGAGCTGCTGGGATAACAGGCATATTCCAGCATGTCCAAACCTCTAATTTTTTTTTTTCTTAAGAAAGAGAGAGAGAATCAATTTTATTTTTCATCTGGTTTTTGTTTTCCCAACACTTAGTTGTATATGTGGTGCTGGAGTTTGAACCTGGGTCCCTGTGCATGCCAGGCAAGCGCTTCAACCACCGAGCCACCATTCCATCCCTCTAATATATACATACATATAGATGTATATATATATATATTTTTTTTTTTTTTAAGAGAGAGAGAAAATTTTATTTTTTCATGTGACTTTCATTGCTCTGACACTTTGTTCTGTACATGGTATGGAGTTTGAACCTGCGTTCTTGTGCATGCCAGGCAAGCGCTGTAACCACTGACCCACTGCTCCAGCCCCCTCTAATGTATTCTTTTTTTATTTAGAAATCTATTTGTTGAACAAACAAGCTTCTAATGAAATAATATATATAAATTCTGAAAATTAATTTACTCCTAAGAACCCCCCATTACCCACCCTTATCCCCCCTCTAATATATTCTTGAACAACAATCTAACTGCAAAATATTATAGTATCAAAGATGCATTACCAAGAATTCACATTAACTATAAAAGGAACATGTCAGTACAACACTTTTTTTTTTTTTTTAAAGAGGACAGAAAGAGCATCAGTCTTATTTACTTTTTCTTTTGGCCTTTGTTTTTCTGACACTTAGTTGTGTATGTGGTACTGGGGTTTGAACCCAGGTCCCTGCACATGCCAGGCAAGTGTTCCAACCACTGATCCACCATCTAGCCCAATACCACACTTTTTTTTAGATTATCTACTACTATGCCAAATGTTGTGTTAGAATATTCCGAGATGAGCAAAGTCCATACTCTCCAAAAGGCCACAATTTAGAAGTAATTGTTTCAGGTATTCCCTTGAGTGTTAAGTATTAGTAATTAGGTTGTAAGTTCCACAAGTAAGTCAAGATAGTGGTACCACCAACTACCTACCTTGCTATGATTTGGTGATAATATATGACTTTCAGTGCTTCTTCCTGTTAACTTTCACTTTTTCATTTTTCCTGTAGTCATACAGTGCCTCTTCTTATTATGATTTTTAGTGGGTGGGGCTCAAATTAAAATGCTTTTTTGTTATTACAGAAAATATATATTTTTACTTTCCAATGTACATTGCTTTCCTTAAATATCAAGAAAATAAAGTTTGATTTTAAATTCACCAGGTGATGCCTTATTTATTAAATAAAAGGAAATGTATTCAGATTAGGAGATTTGTTTCACATAATTCATCTAGCACCCAGAACATTTAATTATTTTAAGTGATGCAAAATGAGATTAGATTTTATCAACTATTTTCAAAGTTTTAAAAATTATTTTTAGCAAAACATTTTAAACAAAATTTTTTTGTTGTTGTTCCAGTTGAGGTACTTCTGAATAAGCTGTGCCTTTAAGAACATTTTGAAAACCATGTTTTTAACCAACATAAAATAGCAGGTGTAGGAGAAGGATAGACTGACCTTTTGATTTTACTGGAGCTAATATATGGTTGTCCAGGAATAATGTTCTCTCTTGAAATAACCTTTGTGTGTTCTGTGTTGACAACACTTTATAATGATTTTTTCATATACTTTCAGTTAGGCCCTTTTGTGTCTTTCACTTAGATGTCAACTGAGAAGGGAATCAATACCATAGCCTGTTCATTAACACTATATTAAAATCATCTATCATACCTCACATCATCAAACCCAAGTTATATAATACTTTGACATTGTAAAACTGGTGATGATGTGGAATAATGACTAATATAAGTCATTGTAACAAGCCAGGCCTGGTGGCACACACCTGTAATACCAGCTATTTGGGAGGCTGAAGCAGGAGGATGGTAATTTTAGGGCAACCCCAGGCAACTTAACAGGACCCTGACTCAAAATACAATAAGAAGGCCTGGAGCTGTAGCTCAGTGGTAGAGTATTTGCCTAGCATGCAGTAGTAGCTCCTGGGTTCAATCCCCAGTACCACAAAAAGTAAAAATGCAAATCACCATAACCAGCTTTTATTGGAAGTAGAGATCTGACACCTATTCTTTGTGGTCTAGGAATAATTATACTCAAGGGTGCTCTAACAATGAGCTAGCTACAAAAGCAATCCTTTTTGACACAGGGTCTTGCTAAGTTGCTGAGACTGGCCTTAAACTTAGGATCTTCTGGCCTCAGCGTCCTGCATCGTTGGAATTTCAGGCCTGTGCTACCTTCCTCGGCTCAATACCTACTCCTGCTCTACACAAGACGTCGAAGATCTGCCCCAAGGACTGTATTTGGATAGGCTAGTACCCAAATACAAAGCAAAGTAGAATGCAGCCTGCATTATCATTTGTGACTGGGAAGACGACAAGTTCTAATTTAGGAACGGTGTCCTTTATTCTCTGGCTTCCTGAAAAACAAGGGCTTTCTACACTTTCCCCTTGAGAACGTAGTATGAACGCTTTTTAAGCTTTAAAAGACAAAAACACGTGATAATCGGAGAATCCTTGGGAGCCCCTCATCTTAGAGCTGGGGGGTGGGAGGAACCCTTACGGCCAGAAGTACTACTCTCACACGAGTAAAGTCCGTAGCAGAACATTTTTGCCAGTATAATACCCTCGCACTCGGTTCAATCCGTCCTAAACGCTCCTCGAAGCCCGTCACACCTCCTCCTTCCCCTCCCTTCAGGGCTTCTCAAGTCTAAGGGTGATGTGAAGTACCTGCCAATCTTAGCCCAGCCCAGCGCCTCAACACTTGGAGTACACCATCCTTCCTCTTTGGGCCCCAGCCGAGTCAGCCGAGTCCCGCACTCCGGAGACTGGTTGATCTGAATCAACAAACCTCCGGACTTCGCGCCTAGGGGGTCCAGCCCTCTCGGCAGGACAGCGGCATCGGAAGTGACGTAAAGGAAGCGGAAGTGCTGTGGTGGTGCTGACTTCCTGTTGTTAGCGGCGCGGGTGGGGGGACTAGCCGCTCGGAGTGTGATTGTGTGGGGCGACCGGGGCGGCCCTGGAGCGCCTAACACTCTGCGTGCGGGGACCGGAGTCGCTAGGCGGCCGTCATGGCGGTGTCGGAAAGCCAGCTCAAGAAAATGGTGTCCAAGGTGAGGCCGCGACGCACTCGCCGCCCCGCGCGCGTGCCCACCACTCCCTTGGGCGCTTGGGCCGGACCAGCACAACAGCCCAGCCCAGACAGCCAGACAGCCAGACAGCCAGACAGCCAGCCTGCCTCCCGGGCTGGCCGGAAGCCTCAGTGCGGACCTCCGCCGCCTTCGCGGCCCCCCAGCCCGGAGGCGCCTGGGGCCTCTGAGTCTGTCCTGCCTGGGCTGGGAAAATGGGGGGCGGCGACCGTCAACAAAGGCGCCAGCAGAGGCCGTCTGCCACCTGCCGCCCGCCCTTGCTCTTCGGGATAGTTAGAGCCGTCTGCGGGGCGGTGTCGTTTTCGTCTGAAATTGTTTAAACAAAAAGAGCAGGTCGTGCCTAGTTCCTGGTCTGAGGCAACCCTCGCTCCTGTCCCTATCTAGGGACCCATCAGCCTGCCCTGCCCTTATTGCCCCCCGGAGATTGTGGCCTTTTCAGTTTTGTATTCCGTGCGTAACTCTACGCCCGGCCCAGGGGACATCAGTAGAACTGGCTTAATGAAGTAAAAACGTCCAAAACAGCCAGCCCTTCGCTATCTTGGGAAGAGTGTTTATTTTGAGCTTAAATTACGGTCCTCACTACTGAACTAAGGATGTATTATTTTTATTATTTTTAAAACAATTAGGCGTTTTGCATTTTAAAACCGTGATTTAATTTGCGAATCACTTAAAATGTACCTAACACCATAGTGGGTTTTGTTTTGTTTTGTTTGGGGGGGGGCGTTGTAATTTACCAAAGCTAATTGTAATAAGATAGTGTAAAGTGGTTAAGAATTGAGGCTTCCCCACTTCAGTGGGTTAGCTTTAGATACTTTGGTCATAGCAAAATTGGTAGAAATCCTCGATTTTAGCCGTTTTCAACGAATAGTAAAGCACACTACTATGTATCACACTTTTAAAAATTGACTTTTTCGTGTAAAGTAGACCCCATAGTGTTTGATTGAAGACCAAATAACTTCTAAAGAGAAAGTTTCAAAATAGAACCATCTCTTGTACTCAGTACTATTTTGGAAATGAGTATTTTAGAGAAAAGTAAAGCACACCAGACTCCCGTGGCACCCATTGAAACCCTGTCTCAATAAAGCAAAAAGGACTGGGGATTGGCCTAATGGTAAAGCAACCCTGGGTTCAATCCCCAGTACCAAAGAAGAAAAAAGTAAACAGAAAAGAGAAATATAGTGCTAATGGGTTGAAAATGGGGAAAAGTTGGAATTTTATATCAGATAGTAAGGGAAGGCATTTTTGAGAAGAGCTATTTGAACAGTGACCTGAAAGAGGTAAATGAACAAGTGTGGAACAATCTGCAGTAAGAGCACTCTGGAAGAAGAGAATAGTGCAGCGGCCCTGAGACAGAAGTTTGTCATGTATTACAGAGGAATAACAGAAGGATAGCATGGCTGGACTGGAATGAGAAAGGAGGGAAGAGTTGTGGAATGGACTTTGACATTGAGCTTCAATGGTGGGGAGATTTTGGAGGCCCTTGCAAGTCATTGTAAGGACTTGACATTTAGTTGGACCATGATGGGAAGCAATTAATCTGTTTTAAATTTTAACCATACTGTGTTGAAACTAAACTGCAGTGGGTATGAATGTAGGCAGAGACATCTCTGTAAACAGGATTTTGAAATAATCTAGATGAGAGGTGCTGGTAGCTTAGACCAGGATTGTAGCTGTGGAGGTATTCAGAAGTGATCAAACTGGATTGTCTTGAAGATAACGTTAACAGGATTTTCTGTTAGATTTGCTGTGGATGTGAAGAGAGTCATCAAGAATAACTTAAAGGTTTTTGGCTTGAACAAATGGAAGGGTATAGATATAGGAGGAGTCACTTTGGGGAGAAGGTAAGGTTATTTTTGGTCAGGTTCAATTTGACTTTCGTTTAACTTTCATTTAGATATTCAAGTGGAGATGTGAAAAAGGCAATTGAATATACAGTACTCCCTCCTTTATCTGCAGGGGATACATTCCAAGACCCACAGAAGATGGCCTGAAACTGGATAGTACTGAACCCTGTACATATTATGTTTTTTCTTATCTATACATATGTATTATAAAGTTTAATTTATAAATTGGGCACTGTAAGATTTTCAGTAACTGATAATAAAATAGAACAATTACAGTAATTTCCTTTTTTTGTTGTTGTTGTTACTGGGGAATTGAACCTGGGGGTGTTTTACCACAGAGCTATAGCCCCAACCCTTTTTATTTCTTTAAGTCAAGGTCTCATTAAATTGTTTAGAGCCCCCACTTAGTTGCTTAGGCTGGCCTCGAACTTGTGTCCTCTTGCCTCAGCCTCCAGAATCTCTGGGATTACAGGCATGCACCACCACACCCAGCAAACAGTATATACTTAGTAAAATTGCTGGCATCACTGCTCATGCACTTTGGGGCCATTATTAAAATAAGACTTAGTTGAACACAGTTGATCTTTTTTTTTTTTAAACAGTTGATCTTATGACTGAGATACCTCTAACAGATGGCATATACAGTGTGAATAAGCTAGAAAAAGTGATAATTCACTTCCTGGAAGGGACAGAGTGTGACAGCATAATTTATTATAGTAGTCATACTATTCAGAACTACATACAATCTAAAACTTAAGAATTGCTTACCTTTGGAATTTTCCATTCAATATTTTCAGACCAAGGTTGACCATGAGTAACTGAAACTGGAAAGTGAATGACTGCTGTACATATTTAAAGTTCAAGGAAGAGGTTCAGACTGGGAATTTTTAATCTGGGTGTTTTCAACATATATATTGTTATTTTAAAGCAAGGGGAGACTGCCAAATGGGTGAGTTTAGATAGGCAGACCAAGAACTGAGCCATGAGTCAATAATATTATTTGATAAGGAAAAAAGAAAGAACTGGCAAAGAGATTGAGAAGGAATGAATAGCCATAGAGAGGAGAAAGACAACATTGGTATTTTGGAAATCATTTTAGGAGGAAAAAAATCAGCTAGGTGCAGTGGCACACACTTATAATCCCTGTGGCTTGGGAGGCTGCAATAGGAAGATCACAAATTCAAGGCCAGCCTCAGCAATTTAGAGAGACCCTAAACAACTTAGTAAGACCCTGTCTTAAAATTAAAAAGGGGTAGGTGGAGAGCCAAGGGGATGTAACTCAGCGGTAAAGCATCTGAGTTCAATCCCCGGGACCCCACCACCACTACCATCACCAAAAAAAAAAAAAAAAAAGAGGAGTAGCTTGGTTAGATACTGCTGATAGATTAAACTGCACACTAGGTGATCAGGTATTGGTGATCTTGATGAGAAATTTTAAAGTGAAGTGGTGATTGCAAAATACACCCTTCTGCTGCTCAGGCCAAAAAACCTTGAAGTGTTCCTTGATTCCTCTTTCTTTTACATCCACAGCAAATCTCAGAAATCCTGCTAGCTCTGTTTTCAAAATGCATTCAAAATCTTGATCACTTCTCTGTTCTGGCAGCTACAGAATGTCCACAATTGGAGTGGGTTTGAAAAGAATGAACATCAATGGTTGCTAACATCATAGGACACCTAGGTATGAGCGTTCTTACCGACGGAAGAACATCTGTGAAATGATCTTACTGAAGAGGAAAGAAAGAGAAGGAAAAATATATTAAATATATTTAAAAATCCATGAAAATCATAACTTCTAGATCCAGATACTATTTCACAGGAACATGTATGTTAAAATATACCAAAGGAATGCAGTTAGCAAATTCCAAACTATGGGGCCGTTTATAGGATAAATGTATGGATTTCTTCAACAAATAAATTGCAGTGAGTGAAAATACAGATAAGCTCATCAGTTGAGCAGTAGATAAGTATGATATATCCATGTAATGTTCCACAATTAAAAGGAATGACAATGACATATATTCTAAAATATGGAAAGTAACATAAGTTATTGTTATTTAGAGAGAGAGAGAGAGTTATCAATTTTATTTAGATTTTTATCTTTTTTTTGTTTTTCCAACACTTAGTTATATATCTGGTGCTGGGTGTTGAATCCAGGTCCTCTTGCATCCTAGGCAAGCTCTCTACCACTGAACCATGGTGGCATCCCTAAGAAGCTATTGATAAAAGACAATGTTATTTTGTTAATATGAAATACTCAGGATAGGCAAACCTATAGAGACAGAACGTAGAAAGTAGGGTACTGATTGGTTGTCTAGGGTGAAGTAGGGTGAAGTAGGGGTGAGTAGAATGAAAGGTTATTGCTAAAAAGGTATTGATTTTTTTTTCTTTTTTTTTTTTTTGCTGTTTTTGTTTTGTTTTGGTACTGGGGATTGAACCCAGAGGTGCTTTACCAATGAACCACATCCTTAGCCCTTTTTATTTTTTTATTTTGAGACAAGTTCTAAGTTGTTGAGGCTGGCTTTGAACTTGCAGTCCTCCTGCCTTAGCCTCTCAGAGGGTATTGGTTTCTCTTTCCTTCCTTCCTTCCTTCTTTCTTCCCTTTTTTTTTTTTTTTAAAAAAAGAGAGTCAGTTTTATTTATTTTTTCATCTGGTTTTTGTTTCTCTGACATTTAGTTGTGTATGTGGTGCTAGGGTTCTAACCCTGTCCTTGTGCATGCAGGCAAGCACTCTACTGCTGAGCCATCTCTCCAGCCCCTGTTTTTTTGTTTGTTTGTTTGTTTGTTTGTTTTTCCTTTTTTTGAGAATAATGAAAATATAAAAATTGATTGTGATTATGGTTGTATCACTTTGAATATTCTAAAAACTACTGAAATGTACCCTGTAAATGTGTGAATTATATCTCAAAACTATAAAAAAGGTGGATGAGAAAATCTGAACACTTAAAAGAGACTTAACAAATTGCAAAGTAAGGACTTAATTTGAATGTTTTTTCAAAAAATTAAATATGACACTAGATATTTGATAATATTAAGGAAATAGTGATTAATATGATACAGTGTTATTAGTTTAAAATTAAAGATGTATCAAAATATTCATGAGTAAGAGGATATGTTATTTATGATTTGCTTCAGAATAAAATAATGAAAAGTGAATAGAGTAATAGAGTGATTGAAATTGGCTGTTAGTTGATTATTGTTGAATCTGTGTGGGATATAGGGTGTATATAATACTATTCTGTTTATTTTTGGACATATTTGAAATTTTCTATAATGGAAAGTTTTTGAAAGAAAGCATAGAAAGGGCACTCAAAGGCAGCAAATGTAGGCAGCTACTTGTATGAATTTGTTTTGTTTTGTGGTGGTAGGGATTGCACTCAGACCCTGCAGTGTGCTAGACAAACTCTACCTCTGAGCTACATCCCCAGCCTTCCTTGCATGTGAACTCATTTTTCTGCATAAGGAGGAACTGAGAGAAACACTGCTGGAAAGACAAAGGAGTTTAGGAATGGATTTATTTGTGTAACTTAAGATGGGAGAAATAAGAACATATTTGTGTGCTAATAGGATGGGTCCCACAGCATGGAAAAATTGATGCTACAGTAAAAAGGAGGACAAGAAATACCTTTGAATAGAATTGAATTTATCATAAAATTTTTCTAATATTTTCTCCCTAATTGTCTAGCTTGTCTAGCACTTTTTTTTTTTTTAAGAGAATCCATCTTTATTGAGTTTTTCACATGGCTTTCATTGCTCTGACACTTAATTGTGTATGTGGGTGCTGGGGTTTGAACCCACGTACTCGCATGTGCCGGGCAAGCGCCATAACCACTGAGTCTCCGCTCCAGCCCTCAGAATTTTTTTTTTTGTGTGTGTGTGTATTCTAATCCTTCTATTGAGTAATTTGGGTTTGCTCCCACATCTTTTGTGTGTGTGTGTGTGTGTGTGTGTGTGTATTGTTTTTGAGTGTTCTTAATGGGTACAATATTTTTTTCTTTCTTAGACGTTATGTATTTTTTTAAAGAGAGGGACATTGAGAGAGAGAGACAAAAAGAATCAATTTTTAATTTAGTTTTTCATGTGTCTTTCATTGCTCAGTCACTTCACTGTATACATGGTGCTGGGGTTCCAACGAGGTACTTGTGCATGCCAGGCAAGTGCCATAACCGCTGAGCCACCACTGCTCTAGCCCTTTCTTAGACATTATTAATATTAATTATGTTTGAAATTTTCTTGCATTACCTTCTACTGTTAGGGTTTTTTGTTGTTTTTGTTGTTAGTGGTGGTACTAGAGACCAGGGGTACTTTACCACTGAGCTACATCCCTAGCCCTATTTGTTTACTTATTTGAGACAGGGTCTGTTGCTTAGGCTGGCCTTGATCTTGCGATCCTCCTGCCTCAACACACTCTCCACACCCCAGCCCCACTTTCCCCATTCCTGGCATTACAGATAGTGGGCAACCAAGCTGGCTTTTCTTGTTTGTTTTGACCTCTGACTTGCTTATTGGAGTATTTGTTTTTGGAATAGTTGACTGTTCCTTTTTAAGAAGGAAGTACCAAAAGATGAAAAATTTTGTGTGCCTGGAAAGTTTGTCATTTGGTGAGCTTACTTATGTATTGTGATCAGATAAGAGTCCCTGATTTCCTTATCTTCTGCCAGTAGTGCCTAAGCCAGGTTCTTCTGGAGAAGAATGGAACAAGTTGGAGTGAAAGGAGAAATAATATGAGTTAAAGGGCAATCTGGAAAAGAATTCATTAAGAAGAGGGAGAGAGATATGTAAGCTAGGTCTTTGAAAATGACTAAGATTTGATTTGGTGGAGCCTTTTAAGTTAGACAGAAGAGTGGAAATGGAGGTGAGTAGCTTCAATAAAAGGTTCAAATAGGTGGTAGGAGGGAAAGCAACTAAAGCTCTTTCACCCTTTATTGATAATGATTGTTGAAAACCAGTATAATTTTAAGAAGAGTACTATGTAGAAAATAGAATTTTAAGAAAATTTTAATCTAGAGTAAAAGAACAACTCTTGGTTTTAAACTAAATTCTTTTGTGATTTTCCTTTTCAGTACAAATACAGAGACCTAACTGTACGTGAAACTGTCAATGTTATTACTCTATACAAAGATCTCAAACCTGTATTGGATTCATATGGTGAGTTTAATGCAATAAGAACATCCATTACTTTATTTCAAATTTACTTACTCTTTTTGTAAGTGATTACAGTTTTCTTTTTTTCCTTTTATTTTCAATTGTAGGATTGAACTTCTACCTGATATAAATGATAAGGAATAGGAAATTATAAAATATTTGTTTAAGTTTTATTTTTTATTTTTTTTTCTTTTTTCAGGGCTGAGGATCAAACTCGGGACCTTGCGCATGCTAGGCAAGCGCTCTGCCACTGAGCTAAATCCCCAACCCTGTTTAACTCTTTTAAGTTGTTTTTAAAAAAAAAAAAAACATAACACACTGAGGGGGCTGGAGCGGTGACTCAGTGGTGGGAGCACTTGCCTGGCAGGTGCAAGGACCTCCATTCAAACCCCAGCACTACATACACAACTAAGTGTCAGAGAAACAAAGGCCAAATGGAAAAGTAAATAAAATTGATTTAAGAAAAACACACTGATATAGAACTATGCAAATTTAGACTTAGGAGTAAATTTATTTCTTTTGCAGTGCTGGGGTTCAAACCCATGGCTTACACGTGTGGACTCTACCACAGAGCCACAGCCACAGCCTCTCACTAATTTGCTAAGGATCTCACTAAGTTGCTGAGGTTGGCCTCAAACTTGAAATCCTCTTATCTCAGCCTTCTGAGTCACTGGAATTATAGGTGTGTACCACTGCACCTTGCTCTAACATGCAGTCTATCACCAAGAGGAAAAAGAAAATATTATACAGTATATCCTAAAATATTGATGCTTAATTCCCTCACTCACAGAGCATCTTTGTACTCTTAGGAGCACATCTGACCAAACTATACTGTGAACTGTGTCTTACATTTATTTTATAGATGAGAAAAATATTTATTAATGTCTTTTTTAATTCTACAGAGTAGATAAATGGCAAGATGTTTTCTATTTTCTTTTTTCCATTGAAACAAAATAAAGTTCAGATTTAAGAGATGACAATAGCTGGTGTTTTTCTCTTTTTAAAATTAGAGTCTCTTTCTCTCTTTTTTTTTTTTTAAGAGAGAGAATCAACTTTATCTAGTTTTTCTTCTGGTTTTTGTTGCTTTGACACTTAGTTGTGAAAGTGGTACCGGGTTCTGAACCTAGGTCCTCACACATGCCTGGCAAGTGCTCCAACCACTGAGCCACCACTCCAGTCCTACAGTAGTCTTTTTTTGACCCCATAAAATCCCAGTTCATTCTTTTCAACTCTGTCCTATAGTGTGCCAGGGCCAAGAGAACACCCATGCTACCCCTTGTTCATTATGAAGCTCTTTCCTCTAAAGGCAATGAACTGAATTTTGTAGCTAAGGCTTTCTGAATTCCGCTCATACCTGTGGCTTTGAAAATGTTAGGTCCTGGTGAAGAGAGGTGGAGGCAGCAGAAAGGTGATCAGTTCTGCGTTTCCTGAACAAGAAAACATGAACCAAAAGTGTTCTTCTAAAAGCCTAGGACTAGATTCCCTATCATTTCAATTTATTTCTGTCTGCATTCTATACTGTGTTATTTTAATCGGCAAAACCCTGATAGTGCTAGCAAAATTAAAGTTAGTTTTAAAATGGCTTCAGTGGGGAGAAAAATAATTGAGGCTTGAACTTTACTGTAAGTATATAGCTTTAACTGAATGCTAAAAGAATAAATATGTTGAACAAAGCTGATGAAGATTTATTTCATTGTCACCAAACAAGTCATGTATAGCTGGCTTCATGTGGCTAGACCAAATCTAAACCATTGTTATCAAAATGCTTTTAAAGGGGGCTGGAGCGGTATTCAGTGGTTACAGTGCTTGCCTGGCATGCGCGAGTTGTGCGAGTACACAGGTTAAAACTCCAGCACCCATGTACGCAACTAAGTGTCAGAGCAACAAAAGTCATATGAAAAATTAAAATTGATTCTCTCTCTCTGTCTCTCTTGCTGTCCTTCTCCCTTTAGAAAAAAAAAGGCTTTAAAGTAAACAAACCCCTAAATTTAAGATATTTTTACTTTAAAATGCTCAAAATTAGAGTAAATCACAACACAATTTATAATTGTCATTAATAAAAGAACCAAAGTCAGCAGTGTAGTCTGTGTGCTTGTACTATGTAATAGCCTGTCTTTCCTATATGATGTAGTGTACATTCAGAATCATTGTTACAAATAATAGCAATCCATGTAACATAAATCAGTGCCCTAATGAATCAATGATAGAAAAACATGTGGTATGAGAAATACATATTGAAAGATGTCTATATTTAATTCTGAACACTGTTGTTTCTAACTTTAGTGTTGTGATTTGATGCTACCTTGAGATTGAGAATGACAGTGAATGAGGATAAACACCTGGGGATTTGTAAAATATACTGGGTTAACATTTAGTATGGTATTATTTGGTAGTGATGATGATGATGATGATGTCTGGGTGTGTGTGTGTGTGTGTTGCTAGGGATTAATTCCAGGGCCTCATGCCTGTTAGGCAAATGTTCTGCCGCTGAGCTACATCCCCAACCCTGATAGCAATTTTTAAATATCTTTAGAATCTTGTTAGTTGGAGACCAAAAGCTCGTATTTACCGGAACTGTAGCACTCACATTCATTTTTAGAAGTAATTCAAAGCATCTTTTCTTTGCTCCTTGAAAAGCAGATTCCCGTTGAGTGAATCAACAAAGGATTCTTTGTTATTGGACAGAATGGATGAGACATTAACAAGTAGCCCCTTTCAAGGATAATAGTGAAGTTTAACCACTATTTCTGAAAGAATAACTTGAGAATATCCACAAAAATGCCTACGATTAAATCTTTTTTTTCCTTTCAGTTTTTAATGATGGCAGTTCCAGGGAACTAATGAACCTCACTGGAACAATTCCTGTGCCTTATAGAGGTAAATGTCTCATTTATGTTTCCAGTAGAGATGTATTTGACAAAATAATAAATATATTGCCAAAGAGTTATAAATAAATTGAACCTACTTTGTCAAGGTTTTCATGATGACAGAGATTTTAGCTTCTGTTCTAATTGAACTTTATTTGGCTGTAGCACTTTATATCTTTAGCTTATTATGAAGTGACTTACCAAGATATATAAACAAGTAAGGGCCTAATTGGACTGGAGAAATTTATTGTTTCAGAGAATTTTAAAACTAGAAAGGGATCTTAGATAACTGTTCATTCAGCCTCCCACTTCATTTACACTTTTCTAATTGTGTTAAGCTGGATAGTATAATGGCTATGATGGAGGATTTAAAATCAAGACAGAGTTAGATTTGAGTTCCTACTCTGTAATCTCTCAGTTTTGTCACCATGAGCATCTCTAGCATTTGAATAATAGTACCTAACAGAATTCACTGAGATAATGTACGTATAGGACTTGGAACAGAACCTTGTAATAATCAGCAGACAATAAAAGGTAGCTAATATTTTTCTGAGGTTGGTGATAATGCTGATGATGGACAATTAGTCTCTGTTAGTCATCCTCTGCTGGAATAATTACAGCAATAAGGGTACATACAACTTCATAGGAGACTGTTCAGTTTTTGGACATCTCTATTAATTTTTCCTTGTGACTATGACTCTATAACATACACATTGATTTCACATAATATTTGTTGTGCTTGAGGTTAATAGGGATGAATAAAGGATGTAGCTTTTCTGGAACAATCCAGAAAAGGAAGTAGAGGAAACAGGAAATAAATAGAGATTTATAGTTTCTTATAGAACAATGAAATGTTTAAGGTACATTGAGACTTGAAAGGAGAACAAGGCCACATGGGAAAAATACAGAGGTAATGACATTTGAGCTTGCTGGTCAAAGATGAGTCAGCCATTTATAAAAGGATGCATATAGACTGAGGGGAAAAATACGTAACTTGAGCATCATCATTATATAAAGCAAGTATGATAAGCTTAGGGAGGACTGAGTGAAATTCAATATTACTAACTGCCCTTGCAGTTCATGAAATAAACTCTGGTGAGAGAAATAGGTTTTGGGGAAATGTATCTATATAAATTTTATCTAAACTAAGCCTCTGTTCTCTCAACCATTCTTCAGATGACATAATTTACAAGCCTAAGTTAGTCTGGGGAATTCTTCATTTTCACAAAGAAGGGAATTTTGGGTGGTAGAAAAATACTACGTTTTATGTATTACCATATGTCCTATTGGAATTTTTCGTTACTGTTCACTGTAGAAGTAATTGGGCTTAAAAAAAAAAAAGACAAATCTAAAATCCTACAACTATCTGATTTCTTTCTTTCTTTCTTTTAAGAGGGACAGTGAGAGAGAGAGAGAGAAAATTGAGGTTTATTTAGGTTTTCATGTGTCCTTCGTTGCTCTGACACTTTGTTATGTACATGGTGCTGGGGTTCAAACCCAGGTCCTCGCGCATGTTAGGCAAGTACTGCAACCACTGAGCCACTGCTCTAGCCCCTATCTGACTTCTTTAGGTGAAATTTATGTGTATGTACTTTATGTAGGAAACTGTTTTTTAGGGGGGAAAGGCATATAAATTACGTTAGGTGATTCAAATAGTTGCTTGGTACTTTGAGCATAGTAAGGCAATAGTGATTTATGTTTAATATATTAACTTTATTGGATACTTCATTTTGCTTACATGTGATTAGATTTCTCGCCTCAAACATTCTGTTTCATAAAGCATAACATCATTGATTCTGAGTAATTGCCACTGAGAAGGTTATCTGTATATGTTGGCCAAAGTGTGGATACCAGTTAGCATCTGTTTGACTATTGGATTTGGTTTATAATCTGGGTTTTGACAAGAGAATTTCAAATCTATTTTAATATATGATTTTCTTATATAGCACTTTAATACACGTTTTTCCTTCCTTCCATTTCCTTTTCCAGGAAGCTTTATAAACTGAAATGAAAAGAATCAAGTAGTAAAGAATGAATTAGGTGAAAGGTAATTCATGAAGAATGTTTTATAGCATCAGGCTTGGATAGGTACAGTAGTGATCAGTTAGCTCCTCACTCTGCAGATGTATTTTACAAACTAAAAATTGAGAAACTAATCTTAAACAGAACTTTGAAACAAAATATTAATTATGTGTATGTTGTGTTACTTTCCTGAAGCTTTTCCTTCCTTGCTTATTAAACTATTTTTGAAAACAATAAAAATGGAATAACTAAAATTTCTCTTTCTCTCTCAGGTAATACTTACAATATTCCAATATGCCTATGGCTGCTGGACACATACCCATATAATCCCCCAATCTGTTTTGTTAAACCTACTAGTTCAATGACTATTAAAACAGGAAAGCATGTTGATGCAAATGGGAAAATATATCTTCCTTATCTACATGAATGGAAACATGTAAGTATTAATAGGGTTCTGTGAATTAGTTGTTTTCATGTTTTGCCTACTAGGGTTACTTGCTGTTAAAGCTCAAGAATGAGTCTAAGAAGTATAAATGAGTTCAGATAAGAGACTAATCACTGAGCTGAAGTAATTAGGAAAGGTTATCTAGAAGGAATATGTCTTATTTGTATAAAGTTTTGTACAACTATTTAAGTACTTTTTTATTTTATTTTTTGTACTGGGGATTGAATCCGGGGCCACTTTACCACTAAGCTATATCCCCAGCCTTTTTATTTTTAATTTTGAGAAAGGGTCTTGCTGTAATGCTGAGGCTGACCTCAAACTTGGACTCCTCCTGCCTCAGCCTCCTGAGTCACTGGGGTTAACAGGTGTGTGCCAACACGCCTAATATAAAATACTCTTATTCCCTATTTTACTTACTTGAGTTGAATTTTTTTTTTTTTTTTTTTTTTTTTTTTAAAGAGAGAGGGACAGTGAGAGAGACAGAGAAAGAGAGAAACAACTTTATTTAGTTTCTCACATGGCCTGAGTTGCTCCAACACTCAGTTGTGTACGTGGTGCTGGGGTTTGAACCTGGGTCCTCGTGCTTGCCAGGCAAGCACCGAAACCGCTGAGCCACCGCTCCAGCCCCACTTGAGTTGAATTTTAAGACAGAATTCGCCAGGTATGGTTACATGTGCCTGTAGTACCAGGGACTCAAGAGACTGAGGCAGGAGGATCACAATTTTGAGGCCAATTGGCAATTTAGCGAAACACTGTCTCAAAAAAGTAAAAAGATTGGCGATGTGGCTTAGTGTTAAAGTGCCCCTGGGTTCAATCCCCAGTACCAAAAGAAAGAAAGATGACAAAAAATTTGGTATATAATTCTAGAACATGCATTTAAAAAATAGTTTATTGGTGAGATATGTTTGTGGAATTCAAATCTCATTATTCATAGCATTCCTGTCAATAGTAATATTTGGGAAGTTCTGTTTCTGTCTCTGATAGCGTTACTGAAAGACCAGTGTTCTTACCAAAAGTAACTAGAAAAGTTAGACAGAAGAAACATCTGTTGGAAGGAAGACTTGGGAATGTTGAGACAATCAGGACTTGAGGGAGTAAGATTCTGTTGAAGGAAACTATAAAGAAATGAACCAATATCTCCCCCTAATGTTTTTGTTTGTTTTGTTGTTGTTTGTTGTTTTTGTTGTTGTTTTGGTTTGGGGTTTTTTTTTTTCTTTTTTCATTTTTTTTGGTACTGAGGATTGAACCCAGGGGCACTTGACTACTAAACTACAGCAGTTTGTTTTTTGAGACTGGGTCACTCTAAGATGCTGAGGCTAACCTTGAACTTAACCATCCTCCTACCTCAGCCTCCCGAGTCACTAAGATTAGAGGCATTCAGCACTGTGCCCTGCCTCCTGGTGATATTTGCTGATTTGTAGGTGCAGGGAGAGAGACTGAGAATCTGGACAGAGGGTTTTAACTAAGAGGAGATAAGCCTTCAGAATTTCAACCTAAAATGGCTAAAAAGACAGAAGTTGCTGTTCTGACTATCAGAGTAGCCAGGACTTTAAAATCCAAAATTTGGGAGAAAATAAGGCCAAAAAAAGTGAGGCAGACCCTGAGTTCCCCCACCCCCACTTAAGAGATACACTGAATTCTTAAACTTCAAAGACAAGATTCTAAAAAGCTAAGCCAAAATAAATGCATCTGAAAAAACCAAATTCTCAGCAATCTCAAGTGGAGGAGGCAGAGTTCAGAAGCTTATCAAGAAGAAGGTATGGGGCTGGAGCGGTGGCTTGGTGGTTATGGCGCTTTGCCCAGCATGCGCAAGTACATGAGTTCAAACCCTAGCACCCACGTACACAGCTAAGTGTCAGAGCAACAAAAGCCATGTGAAAAACCAATAAAAATTGATTCTCTCTGTTTCTCTCTCCCTCTTACTGTCCTCTCTTAAAAAAAAAAAAAAAAGAAGAAGGTATACAAGTAGGCTCTTAGTTACCCTACTGGAGACTTATATCTTAGGAGGGGGATGAGAGGTAGACTGAGCCTTAGAAAACCCAGCCTTGAGTCAGTTCTGTCCATGATTTTATTAAAGTGATTATTACTATATCTGCTTGCCCCAGGATAAGGAGAACTCTTGCTAAAGGAAGATAATATAGATCCTCTGTAATTTTTCACAAACAATATTTAGCTTATAGTGAAAATTATCAAATATATCAAGAAAGAGAATCAGCAGGGAAAAATGATAGTAGACACAGGATACTCCCCTGTCCCCAGGTAACCCAGTTACCAGACTCTTGAAAAGGGTTGTGATTAATGTGCTTTAGAAAATAGATGATAAGCTAGGTGCCATGGAATGTACTTGAAATCATAGTGACTTGGGGGACTGAGGCAGGAGGACCTGAAGTTCAAGGCCATCCTCAGCAACTTAGGCCCTAAAGAAAATAGATGACCAGATGGAGAACTGAATTAAAAAGGAACCAAGTAAAAACCTTAGAAACCAGAAACTAAAATAATGAGCTAGGGTTATAGCTTAGTGGTAGTGTGCTTGCCTCCCACTTGTGAGGCGCTAGGTTCAATTACTAGCACAGGAAAAAAAGGGAAGATGTGGAATTGTATTAAAAAGGAACAAAGTAGAAATTTTAGAACTGAAATAGACTAGTAGAAATGAATGACTCAGGAGCTAGAGAGGTGGTGGCTCAGTAGTAGAGTGCTTGCCTGGCATGAGCAAGGTCGCAGGTTCAATCCCCAGCATCGCATACAAAACAAAAACCAGATGAAGAAATAAAAAATTGATGTGCTCTCTCTCTCTTTAAAAAGGAAAAAAAAAAAAGAATCACTCAATAGATGAGTTTATAGCAGATTGGACTCAGTATAATAGAGGATTAATGAACTGGTAGATGGATATGTTTCTTTAATGTTGTTGATACAGGAATAGAGCTAACAAATGGTTTGCAAGTCTTTTATGAAGAACATTTTAAACTTTATTGAAAGACATTAAAGAAAACCTGAGTCAAAGGAAAGAGAACCTTATTCGTGGATTGGAAGACTTAGTATTATAAAATATTTCTCCTCTACAGTCGATCTATATCTTGAGAGGAATTTTTGTTTACTTGTATATTTATTAATTTTGCAAACTTTAAAGCTAAATTCAAAGTGCATGTGGAAATGCAAAAGACTGAGAATAGTCAAGGTACTTTTCAAGAAGAATGTGGAAGAGACTTGCCCTACAGATAGCAAAATTGAGTATAAAACTAATAATTTAAGATAGTATAAAATTGTTACAGGAATGAACAAATGAATAGATGAAAACATAATAACCTAAAAAAGTCCACTGTATATGAGCACTTGATATATGACAATGGTATAGTAGATTAGTAGGGATAAAATGAATTTTTCTGTTATGGAATTGTGACAGTTATATGCCTACTTAGAAGATACACTTGGTGGTGCATGCCTGTAATCCCAGTGGCTTGGGAGGCTGAAGCAGAAGGATAGCAAGTTCAAAGCCAGCCTCAGCAATTTAGTGAGGCCCTAATAAGCACCTTAGTGAGACCCTGTCTCAAAATAAAAAATGAAAAGGGGTAGGGATGTTGTTAAGTGCCCCGAGGTTCAATCCCTGGTACCAAAAACAAAAAAGACACATAATTCAATATCAGGTAGATTGTAAAAGGCAAAAGTCTGTCTTTTAGGAGAAAATATAGGAAGTTGTCAATAATCTTTTTCTATAGGTGGACTTTAAAAAAAAAAAAAAAACAGGACAGCCAAAGCATTTGCTATAGAATACCCATACATTTACCTCGAGTTTATGCAAATTAACAACTTCTGTTCATAAGTAACACTTGTAAAAGTGAAGAGCTGGGCATGATACACTTGCCTATAATCCTGGCTACTCTGTAGGCTGACGTAGGATGATTACTAAATTTGAGGCCAGCCTGGGCAATTAACTTAGGGAGACTCTGTCTCAAAGTTAAAAAAAAAAAATTAAAGTGCTAGGAATGTAGCTCAGTGGTGGAGCACCCTTGTGTGAGGAAAAAAAGTGTGAAATAACTTACCACATGCTGGAAGAAAATATTTGTAATACTTAGCCCACAGAATAATATCCAGAATGTATAAATAACTTGTGAATTATCAAAAGAAGGAAATATAATAGTAAAGTAGAAGTAAGACTTGAGCAAATACTTGATGAAAGAGAAATATTGATGGCCAGTAAACTTGGAAAGATGTTCAACCTTGCTTAGTAGAGAAATATAAATTAAAACCACAGAAGATACCACTGCATACTCACCAGGTTTTACTGTCAAGGATAAGTAAGGATGTGAAGAAAAGGGAGCTCTCAAATATTGCTGGTAGGAGTAAAATTGACAAAAGGGCTTTGAAAATCAGTTTGATATTGTCTAGTCAATTTGTAAAAATACATACCCTGTGACCTAACTGTATACACCACTCCTTGGTGTATACATTAGAACAGCGTTTTTGAACCTCAGCACTGTTAACATTGTGGGTCAGATAATTCATTGCTGTGAGATGGAATGAAGAGTTTCTGACTTTCCCACAAAATGTAGCATAACATGCAATTATGGCAACCAAAAAAAATCTTTTGAGTTTCATATATCTCCTGGGAGACAAAAATATCACCCTCAGTTGAGAACTCTGCACAAAAATCACCATTGCATGCATGTACTAGGAAACAAGAATGTTCATAGAAACATGATTAATAGGCAAAGAGTGGGTATAACTCAGATGAGTATCAATAACAGGAGAATGACTAAAGAAGAGATAGTATATTCATAAATTGGAACAACATACAGCAATGAAAATGAGCTAAGTACTCTTTACCAGGAATAAAATCTTACAAAAATTGCTAAACAAAAAATCTCAATAGAATATATAGTTTAATTCATGTGATATTCAGGAACAAACAAAATTAAACATTTAATAGTTTAAGAAATCATATAGGATGTTTAAAGTACAGCAAAAACAATGTCCACTAAGAGATGTAGTTGTTAACTATAGAGTTGACAAGAGTGGGTACAGTCAGGAGGGGAAACATGAGGAACTTCCTATATTTTGGGCAGTTTTTTATTTCTTTACTTGAGTGATAGCTACATAGGTACTTTATTGTCATTCTTTAAAGTTACATTTGTTTTATTTTTTATGTACAACATTTCACAGATCTGATAAAAATAAATAGTAGGGGCAAACTTTGTATAATAGACAAGGTTATACCATGGAGAATTCTGATAAAATATTAATTAGCTGTCTAATTTTCACTTGCCCACAATGTTAAAGGCTTAACTTCAGAAATTTCTTGCCTACATTATAGTCCCCTGTGAATTTTCCTTCAGTAACAGGCAGCCTTCCTCATTTAGTGCTTGATTTACCCAGGGTCTCTCCAGTTTGTGATGCTACCATGCCCTTGGACTTCAGAGTCTTCTGCATTCAGGAAGAGCAAAGAGAGTAGTAAAGAATATCTCCCTTCAGATCCACCTGGCTTGTAGTTAAGTCACTTTGGTTGTGTTCAGTTGATAAACACTACCTCCAAGGAGGGCTGGAAGATTTAATTAGCTTATTCTCCACAACAGTTCTTTGTTATGAAAGGAGCATGAATGTTTATAGAAAACGATTTCAGCATAATAAGTAAAACTGAGAGCCTCAGAGTATGCTGTTGTAGTAATCTTTCATGACACAGAATATAAAACTGCTGTTTATTATGATCTTATTAGTTAAATTGCTTATTAATCCTAGTCCTGACTAACATTGCTTAGGATGGAAATTCTTGACCTTTTTATTGTTTACTAGAAACTCAAGTAAAAAGGGATGGAGAAGAAAGGAATATTGCTCAAGTTAATGGGGTTTTCAATGAGAAAGCAATTTTTTTTTTTTTAAAGAGAGAGGGACAGTGAGAGAGAGAGAATCAATTCTATTTAACTTTTTCATGTGGCTTTTGTTGCTCTGAGACTTCATTGTATACGTGGTGCTGGGGTTTGAACTCTCGTACTCACACATGCCAGGCAAGTGCTGTAACCACTGAACCAGTGCTGCAGCCCAAGAAAGCAGTTTTATAAAGGTATTATCTGTTTCAATGACTCTTTAGATATTTGAGCCAAAATAAACTGCAGGACTGGGATGTAGTGGTAGAAAGTTACCTAGTGTATTTGAGGCCTAATCCCCAGCACCACAAAAATATTAAAATAAATAAAATCTGTTGCAATACTTTTGTTACTTTTTTCATATCCTGTATCGACATAGTCAGCAAGTCATTCCAAATTAGTTTGACTGTATATCCTTTTACTTTATAATAGGCCTTGAAATAGATATTAAAGATTAGGTTAATTCTCTCTTCAGAGAATGTACTGTGAAAGAAATAGTATGATAAAGAATTAAAATTTGTCTCAACAAAACTGTGGTTATGCATAAATGAACTGATTCATACTATAATATGGATTAACATTGGAAAATTATACTTAGAAAAGCCAGACAAAGGCCACTTGTTATATTATCCCATTTATGTGAAACATACAGAAGAGACAAATATGTAGAGACAGAAAGTACATCTGGTTGCCAGGGCCTGCAGAGAGGAACATGAGGAGTGACTAATAGTGACAAGAATTTTTTCTGAGATTATGAAAATGTTCTGGACTTAGATGGTAGTAATGGTTGCAGATTTATGAATAAACAAAAAGGCACTAAACAGTGTGCTTCAAAAGTAAGTTTTATAGTATGTGAATTGTAACTTAGATTTTAAAAAAGATTACATGAGGCTGTGATGTAATTTGGAATTTGTGGAACTATATATTGGAGAGAGGGGTATGTGTGGTCTAAATGGCCACACCGCACATCAGCTCCTCTTGAGTGCTATACAAATAAAAATACAACGTGTTTACCTGCATCCTCAGTATTTATATTCATAGACACAAGAAAGGTTTTAGAACAGGAAGCTTTGGAAGTGTTTTTATTGTCATCATCCATAAAATGGTTCAAAATTGAACAAATGAGATGAATTTGGTTCTTTGGAATGGTATAAATTGCTACTAACTCTTCTGTCGGTGGAATTAAAAAGTTACAAGGGCGAAGGATGTGGCTCAGTGGTAGTGGTTTGCTTAGCATGTACCAGGTCCTGGGTTCAGTTCCCAGCAAAAAAAAAAAAAAAAAAGAAAGAAAGAAAGAAATTATGAAGGAGGTTAGCTGATTGAGATGATTAAACCATCAGAAACTGAAGAAGTATTTGAGATGAGATATATTCAAAATTGGTTAAGGAGAAAAAAAATAGAACCATCAAAAAGCTAGTTTGAGGCCCTGGAGCAGTGGCTCAGTGGTTACAGCACTTGCCTGGCATGCGCAAGGAGAAGCAGGTTTGTACCCTGATACCACATACATAATGAAGTGCTAGAGCAATGAAAGCTACATGAAAAATTAAATAAAATTGATTCTCTCTCACTGTTCCACTCTCTAAAAAAAAATCTAGTTTGAACAACTTTAACATAGTTGTCTCAAACCTAGTGGTAAGTAAATATTTGAGAGAAAATGTTAGCAACATTTATAGAAAAACAAGCATTCTCCTTGTTATGGAATGGAAAGATTCTTTAACAATTCCACTTTTCAGGAAAAAATTCCATCTTTTGTACAATAATACAACAATTTCAAAACTAGAGTACCTATAAATTCAGAGTTCATAATACTGTGTTTAATAAAAATAAATTTTGAGAACATGTGTTTCCAAGGTAACACTGCTGTCTTTTAAAGACCTTAATACTGTGGCTATTGTTTATATCCATTTATGAAATCATACCAGCATGCTTGAATCATCCATTGACAATAAATTTTGGTTAGCCCTGTGGAATACTGTTTGAATTTTGCAATACACTGCTTTGGCTAGTACTGTTTTTATATACATGAAGCAAGAGCCTTGCCATGAATATAGAAATAAGGATGTAAAAACACCTAACTTTGTTAAATAAATTAATTAAATGGAATTTTCATGATTGGGGTTCTACAAAGAAAACTGTCAAATTGAGTTGAAAACTGATTTTCAAATGGTCAAATTTTAGCTTTTAGCAGAAAAATGACTCTATAGTTGACATGAATTTGTTTTCCTTTTTTAGCCACAGTCAGACTTGTTGGGGCTTATTCAGGTTATGATTGTGGTATTTGGAGAGGAACCTCCCGTCTTCTCTCGTCCCACTATTTCAGCATCCTATCCACCTTACCAGGCAACAGGGCCACCAAATAGTAAGTAGACTTGAGATTTGATTTAAAATAACAAAGAAAAAGAAAAAAAGCCTTATTTAAGAAATTTTAATAACTTCACCTTACTTTTTTTTAGCCTGTCAAGTTAGTGGAGTTTTTGGAGATATTCTGAGGCCCCACATCTCCGTGTACAGATTCCTACCAAAGACTGGCATTTGGGCTTCCATTTGTGGGTAGAAATCTAAGTATGGGTGTGCTGGATTCTAAAATGGAGGAGAAAGTGCTGGAATAGAGCTAAATTTTAAAAATTATGCATGCCACGGAATAGTCTTATTTGATCTGCTTGGAAGCAGATATTGAAAGGTAGTCAACACTGCAGTATCAGTGTTGCAAATAAGAATTAGCTATAAAGTCAACTAAATCATTCACATTCAGCTATTCTGGGTATACACAATTGGACACCTGGCTCTCAGCTTTGTTCTCTTTAGTATAGCCAGTTCATGATTTTACCTTGTGTGGAAGGATGGGGCATGGAGCTAGTACAAGTTCTTTCCTAATTGGTGTATATCAGCCCTATTATCTATTTTTAAAAATAACTCTTACTGATATTTAAAGATCACTCTGAATGATTGGGAATTGGTTGTACTTCTTGTTTTGACTTTACTAAGTCTATATTGATTTCATTGTCTTTTTTTTATTACTAGAGAGAGGGGGAGACTGCTATTTCATTGTCTTTTAAACTGATTTTTAAAAAATAGTATTTAAGAGTATAATTAACTGAATTGATTAAAGAAAAATTATGTGAGCTTTCGGTTTTTTTCTCCTGAAAACCATTCTCTTCATCTTTAATACATTTTCTCTTGAGGAGCATCTGGAATGGGAATAAGCAGAGGAGGAACCTAACAGCTTTTTTTGTTATAACAATATATATATTTCAAATGGACAAAAAGATTAGTAGCATTTATAGTATCTTAAGATAAATTATCTTTAACAAAGAACTTTTGAACGCATTTCTTTTCCTTTCCTGCCTTTCTAGAATATAGAATAAGCTTGGTTTTTAAGATTAACATACTATGTTTTATTAAAGGTAGTAGTGATGTTTTTGGATTAGAAATTTGTTTTCCTCTAATTAAATGCTGTAAACTCTAGCACCCAAGAGTACAGAATATTTTTTTCATTTGAATTTGAAATACCAAATATTTTCTAATCTCATTTCTCTTGTTTATTTGCCTAACTAACATAGCCAGTTGTGTTACCACTTAGCAAACACTAAGGTAACCTTTTCAGAGATTTAGATAGTGTCCTAAGCAATGCTTTTTTTTTCCTAAAGTTTTTTCAGTTTCACATTGACATTAGAAGTATAATATTCTAGAAATAGATCATACTATGGACATTACTGCAGTTCAATTTTGTGTTCACTATGAATCACATTAAACACTCTAGAGATAATTAAATTGCTAAGAAAGCAATCATTATTCTCTAGTCCAGTTTTAATGTATTTTATGCATTTAGGCAATATTAGTATTAGGTATAACTATAAAGAAATAAATGTTTGACAGACACAGTGGTGTAGGCACCCAATTCTAGCAGCTTGGCTGAGACATGAGAATTGCAAATTCAAGGCCACCTCTGCAACTTTTTTTTCCTTTGAGAGAAAGAGAGAATCAACTTTATTTAGTTTTTCATCTAGCCTTTGTTTTTCTGGCACTTAATTATGTTTGTGGTACTGGGGTTCAAACCCAGATCCTCATGTATGCTGGCAAGCACTGCAACTGCTGAGCCACTGCTCCAGTCCCTCCTCAAGTTGAGGCCCTAAGCAACTTAATGAGATTCTATCTTAGAATTAAAAATAAAAAGGGCTGGGAATGTGCTCAGTAGTTAAATGCCCCTGGGTTAAATCCCCAGAACCAAAAATAAATAAATAATAAAGGTCTCTGCCAGGTGCCATGGCACATTCCTGTAATTCCAGCCATTCAGGAGGCCAAGGCAGGAAGATCTTAAATTTGAGGCCAGTCTTAGTAACATAATAAAGTCCTAAGCAACTTAGGGAGATCCTGTCTCAAAATAAAAAATAACAAAGACTAAGGATATAGCTCTGTGGTAAAGTGCCCTGGATTCAATCCCTGGTAACAAAAGAAAAAAAAAAAAAAGAAGAAGAAGAAATAGGGTCTGATATATTTTTTTTTCTTTTTTAGAGAGAGAAGGACAGTGAGAGCGAGAGAAGCAGAGAGAATCAATTTTTATTGAGTTTTTCACATGACTTTCATTCCTCCGAACCTAGTTGTGTACGTGGGTGCTGGGGTTTGAACCCGTGTACTTGCATATGTCAGGCAAGTGCTGTAACCACCAAGTCACCACTCCAGCCCCTAAGGGCGTGAATTTTATCTCCCCACACACATAACTATGATATAGCCAAGAAGTGTGCATATATATGTAAGTAAACATTAGAGTTGAGAAATTATGTACTTATTATTACTGAGAAAAATTTTTGATCATCCTTTAGGATAACTTTTGAGGTAGTATGAGTTACTTTAAAAAATAGTGTTATAACCAGGCTTGGTGTGGTGCATGCTGGTAGTCCCAGCTACTAAGGAGACTGAGGCAGAAGCTTGAACTGAGGAGTTCAGGGTCCACTTAGGCAACATCATAATACCATGTATCTTAAAAAATAAAAATAAAAAAGTGATATAGTCAAACCTCTGTTCTTAAGAAAAATAAACATATACATTTATTGAGGAATGATTATGAGTTGTAGCTAAGTATTTCTGTATATAAAATATTTTTTTTGGTAGTACTAGGGATTGAACCCAGGGCCAAGCACTCTACCACTGAGTTACTTTGCTATTCCAGCATTTTCATTTTATTCTCAGTTATCTCATATATTATGTATATTGGTATTCCATTCTATTCTTGCTCTGAAATTACTTCACCCTGTGATCTGCTTCCTTGCCATTCTTGGATTCAGATGACATTTATTGTTTCCCAAAGTTGAAACTTGGAAATTAGTAGCTTGTTAGAAATTTAGAAAAGGAAAACTGTTTATAATTATGAACAAATTGTGTGTATGAGATGAGATGCAGTTTTGTGTATAAAAGAGAAAAACAAACTCACATGGGAGTGTGTGTGTTGCTGGCATTTAATAGTGACCTCATTGTTTTTAAAAGATGTTCATAAAATATAAACTGTGATTTTTTATGGAGTCTAACAGTCTCCCCAGTTAGTCTCTAAGCAACTTCAAGCCAGGGATTCTTTCTTTTTTTCCCCTTTCCCCTTCCTTCTTTAGATTCCCAGTTTCTGTAAAATAGAAGGCACTAAAATATTTATTTATTTATTTATTTATTTATTAACTTACTTCAGGGCTAGTTCATCATTGTGTTCAGTGAAAAAGTTTCACTGAGGAAACACTGATTCTAAAAATAAATCATTTCCAGTTGAGGCCAAAATCATCACTTTTTCTTCTGCATTTGTTAACACCTTTTGGTACTATTGACCTTAGTTCTGTATTATTAGTGCTCTCTTTGAAGAATGTATAAATCATTCTTTTGAGATTGCTGGATTTTAATTTTTTTTCCTATAATTTCCAAGCTTTTCTTTTGTTTTGTTTTTAACCAGTTTGGATGAATATGAATGTAAGTTTTTTGTTTGCTTTCTTTGTTTCTAGAACTTCTCATGTTATTTGAAGTCTTTTAAAGTTCTCAAGCAATCTCAACAAAATCAGCTATGTTAATTGGTCAACATAGCCTTAAAAGAAATACCAAGGGGCTGGAGTGGTGGCTCAGCAGTTAACGGTGCTTGCCTAGCATGCTCGAGTGTGCCATAAAGAGCTCACCTTGTAAGAAGCTGATCTTAGACCAAATGAGATCAGAAATTACCTTCTTCTGAATTGAACTATCTCTTTTATCTCACTTTATAGACTCCTCAAGAGTTTATAGAACTGACCAAATTGACCTGTTTGCCTGTTGTCTTTGTTGGGATTTTCATGAGTATTGTAACTCATGTTTAATGATTTGAGAATTATGTGATTTCAGAATTTTTACTTCTTGAAGTAAAGAACTAAAATAGACCAGGTGTTTGTTTTATTTTGAAGTTTAAATTTGGATTCTCTGAAATTTTGCTGTGGTTTGACAGTGATTGATACTATTAAATAGTCTTCATATTCAGGGCTATGCATTTAAAATGTTAAAAATTATTTTTAGCCTCCTACATGCCAGGCATGCCAAGTGGAATCTCTGCATACCCATCTGGATATCCTCCCAACCCCAGGTAATGAAAAATTATATTTTGAATAATTGTTAGAATTCTATTAGACTTGGAATCAAAATAATGGTCATTAACTAGAGCATTAAAATAAATTTAGTTGCAGTTTAGTGGAAGATCAAACATGGTTTATTGGCCAAATTTTATTTTACATATGCATAGTTTGAAATGATTTTTTTTTCCAATTCAGAGAAATGCCACTCTGTTTTATTCATAGAGAGGAAATGAGTAGGGTGATTAATAACAATGATTTTGATTGATTTTGTATTTGAAGTCTTAGCTACTTCTCTTTTAGGAACTTTGTATGTCCATTGAAGATAATTGAAATGTTAATGGAGTAATGGTTATAATGAATTCAGTCAAGAACAAAAAAAAATTTATTTTTTTCTTCAGCACTGGGCATTGAAATCAACAAAGGCCTCACACATGATAGGTAAAACCTAGAGCCCCACAGCTACAGCCCCAACTCATTTTATTTTGAGATAGGGTCTTGCTAAGTTTCCCACATTGGCCTCAAACTTTCCATCCTCTTGTCTGAGACTCCCAAGTAGCTGCGGTTACACACATACCACTAGTAGTTGAGAAAAATATTTCATACCCTTGAATTTTTTTTTGTGAATTACAGGCAGTCAGTTAATAATTCATATAATGGGTGTAGGACTTGTCCCATATTTTTTTTCACTTAGTTCATAGACTACCTGTTTTATCAACCCTTATTATTCATTTGGTAATAACATAACATGTAAATTAATAGGGAATTAATCAGTCTGAATAACATAGACAAATGTAACCAGATAGATAGATAAACATACGTATGTATATATAACACCCAGGATCTTGAAAGCTGGATTTAGCAAACATCATTTCTGGGTCTTTTCTGATTTCTGGGACTAGCTTTATAAGGTTTTAAGCATTTTATCACTTTAGGTAGGCAAGCTGAAACCAAAAAAAAATTTGTCAGGAACAAAATAGAATGATTCTTATGAATCTTTATGGAGGTTATAAGTTTTAGATTTCTTGAGTTCCTAATTTTGTTTTTTTTAAGAGAGAGGAACAGTGAGAGAGAGAGAGAGAGAGAGAATCAGTTTTATTTAGTTTTTCATGTGGCTTTTGTTGCTCTGACACTTTGCTGGGTACATGGTGCTGGTGTTTGAACCTGTATCCTTACGCTTGCCAGGAAAGTGCTGTAACCGCTGAGCCAGCGCTCCAGCCCCTAAATTTATTTTTTAAATTAAATTATAGAAATAGAGTCCTGAGCCTTGAAATCCTAAGCCTTTATTTTTTTCTTTTCCTTTTTCTTTCTTTTTTTTTTTTTTCAGGGCTGAGTATGGAACTCCGGGCCTTGCGCTTGCTAGGCAAGCACTCTGCCACTGAGCTAAATCCCCAGTCCTAATCCTAAGCCTTTATAATTCACAGGTGGTAATAAAAAAGGAACTTTGTACCTAGAGGGAATAGTTGTTGAAGTACAATAAGGAAATGGAACTTCTGAGCAATAAAATCGTTTAAAAGAAACTTGTAGATAAAACTGAAAATATGATAAAAATGTAAATCTTGTTTGCTGTCTTAGGTAACCATAAAAATGTCCTTTGTATTTATCTAAGAAATTCCTTTTATGAGACAGCTGTTATTCAGAGATTTAATGCTTCTTTCCCCATGTAAAATGTAACCTTTAATTTCAAAACATAACATGTCAGTGAGTTGTTAAAGGGTAACTGTATTTTAATTGCCACCTCTGTCTTTCTGTATATAAAAGGTCTTGGCAGAAGAACTTCAGAACCTTTATCTTCTGCTTTTGTTCTGAAGGAGAACTAATAACTCATTGACTCAAGACTCAAGAAGGTGTTTTTGTTTTTGTTTTTTGTTTTAAGGTACTGGGGATCCAGCCCAGGGCCTCCTGCATGCCAGGCAAGCACTCTACCAAGGCTACATTCCCAGCCCCAAGATATTTTATCATAAAATAATGAATATGATAGCCTTTTTTTGCTATAGAAAGTTAAGAGTAAATGATCTTTAAGGTTTCTTCTAAAGCTAAAAGATTTTTTTCAAATTTTTTCCTTGTGTTTTAGTTATGCATAGTACCTGGGTTCATCCTGACATTAAGATCTTTTGAAAGTTTTATTTAGGACTTGTAGCTTGTATACAAGGAAAGTAAAAGATATATCAATAGTGGCTTGCTGGACATGGTGGCAAGGCCTGTAATCCCAGCTACTCAGGACACTAAGATAGGACGATCACACATTCAAGGCCAGCTTCAGCAGCTTCAGTGAGACCCTGTCTCAAAGAATAAAAAGGGCTAGGAATGTAGCTCAGTAGTAGAGCACTTAAGTTTAATCCCCAATACTTCCAGAATAGAAAAAACCTGATGTTCCAGTTTTGGTATATGTATTACAGTTATTGGAAAATAGTTCCTGATACCAGATAAGTTAGAAAATGGTGAGTGCTGTTGTAATGAAGTAGTTCTGCAGGAAAGATCAATCTGGTTTGGAGGTGGGAGCTTAGCAGTGACTTCGTAGACGGAAGAACTGATTTGTACAGATGACCTTAAAGAATAAAATTAGAGTCATAATAGTTGATAACTGAGAAGAAACTAATTATCAAGTCTAGCACACTCACATAAAAGACAAAAAAAAATGTGTAAAAACCAAGATGTATTCCAGAAAAACCTAAGGAGGCACTCTAGAGGTGCTGAAAAATATACTGTTACAAGTGGGAGAATTAAAGAGAATATAGGTACAGTTTTCATAAGTATTTCAGGTCTCCCAAAACTTTCTGTAATCTCCATTAGCTGGTACTGATTTTCTACTGTCCATCATCTAAACTTTGTTTTGTTTTGGGTTTTTTGGGTTTTGTTTTGTTTTGTTTTAAGAGAGAGAGACTGAGAGAAAGAATCAGTTTTATTTAATTTTCCATGTGGCTTTCGTTGCTCCAACACTTCGTTCATCCTCACGCATGCCAGGCAAGTGCTGTAACTGTTGACCCACTGCTCCAGCCCCCATCATCTAAATTTTAATTAGCATTTATTTCCTTTCTACTTGTATCAGGATTGTTTACAGGGATCTTTCCCTAGTTTGATTTATTAGCATCTTTGAAGAATACATGGATTCATACTTAGCTCCTACCTCAAGTACTTAGAAATAGCACCTTAAATATAATTTTTTTTTTAAAAATTGAAGGGGTAAAGAAAAAGGAATATTAGAGTATTGGAAAATTCTTTTTAAAAACCTTCAAAAAAGGACTCTTTAAAATTCTGAAAAAGATCTGCTTCATAGGGCAAATTTTTTAATCTACAGAAATCTTCAGTAAAAGGCAAAAGTTGTGTGCAATCTGAAGAGAAACCAGAGTATGTTTAATAATCTACACAGACAGAAAATAATATATCTTTTTTTTTTTTTTTTACTTAAAAAATGTGTTAGCCCTGAACATGGACCATGGAGGAGATATTGAACAAATCAAGAAACAAGAATTCTCCAAAGTTAATATCTGTGTAGGCCTAGAAGAATTTTATACCAAATTGCTGAAGTTCAGTAATATTATAGATTATGTTTGAAAAGGTATGAGAAATTGAAGGAAGTCCAGAAAAAAAGAAGAATTTATCCTACTTTTCAAAAAAGTATCCCAATCATTTCAGTGAGGTTAACATTATTTCCTTTATACGATAGGTTACTAAAGAAACTAGAAACAAAAGTACTATTCAGTAGCTTCCAGCATGTGTCCACTAGGAGTAAAAATCCTAACTTTTTTCTGTTTTGATTTTGCTTTTATACTGATAGGTAAGAAAGTATTGTGATCACATGGAATCTTCAGCAAACTGTACACAAAATTTTTTATTATAGATAGGTTATAAAATGTGAGCTGGTAATACAAATGCTGTTTTTGAAATACTGCACAGAAAAAGGATTATTGGCCATGAATACAAAAGAGCTCTTGTGGGGTTAGAGTGGTTTCGGTGCTTGCCTGGCAAGTGTGAGGATACGGGTTCAAACCCCAGCACCAGTACACAAGGAAGTGTTGGAGCAACGAAAGCAACATGAAAAACTAAATAAATTGGCCCTCTCTTTCTCTATCTCCCTCCCTCCCTCCCTCTTTCTCTCCCCCCCCAACCAAAAAAAAAAAAAAAAGCTCTTGCTCCAGGACTCTGGGCTAGATCTCTTTAATCAGTAATTTTAACAGACTTAAAAGGGGACTTGATCAGAATTGCAAACGTTACAGACCTGACTATTGTAGCTGAAATAGGATATTTAAGATTTATTATCTGGGCTGGAGCAGTGGCTCAGCAGTTAGCCGCTTACCTGGGATGTGCAAAGATGCAAGTTCATACCCCAGCACACAATGAAGTATTGGAGCAGTAAAAGCCACATGAAAAATGAAACAAAATGGATTTTTCTCTCTCTTTCACTGTCCCTCTCTCTTTAAAAAAAAGGGGCGGGGGACTCAGATTTAAGTCCTAGGTACACAACTGTCAGAGAAACAAAGACTAGATGAAAAAAATAAAAGACCAGATGAAAAAAATAAATAAAATTTATTCTCTCTCACTCACTATCTCTTAAAAAAAAAATGTCAAGTTTAACTTTCTGATAGGGTTCTAAAATTAGTGTTAGATCATCTTAAAATGAAATTTTGTTGTTGTTCTTTTCTTTAGTGGTTACCCAGGCTGTCCTTACCCACCTGGTGGTCCTTACCCTGCCACAACAAGCGCCCAGTACCCTTCCCAGCCTCCTGTGACTACTGTTGGTAAGTACTTATAAACCCTTCCCACATAAGAAAGTCAAGGTCTCCTATTATGATAAGTGCGTTTTATTTTCACTTGTAAAGTTTTAAAGTACTTTTCATTTCTTAGAGGAAAAAATTAATGTTCAGTATCCTGTAATCTAAAACTTGAAGGAAGTGATTTATCATTATATAAGTGAGTCTTCTAACCAAGCATAAAATATATCTAATTAACTCTTATCACACTTTTCTATTTGCCACATATTTTTATTGGTAACCTTATATGTGTTGAGCTACTAGCAAGTCACCTAGGTTTTTCTGGCTTGGTTATGTTAAAACGTGAGCATTTTTAGGAGAAAAAAACACCATTAAGTTAATATGATTGGGAGGCTGGAGTGGTGGCTCGTTGGTTACGGTGCTTGCCCAGCATGCACGAGTACACAGGTTCGAACCCCAGCACTCACATACACAGGTAAGTGTCAGAGCAGTGAAAGCCATGTGAAAAACTAAATAAAGATCGATACTTTCTGTCTCTCTCTCTTTCTCAATGTCCTTCCTCTTAAAAAGAAAAAAAAAGTTAGTATGAATGGATCAAGTAAGAAAAGCAGTCTGGGGTTTTTGTGTTTTGTATTTGAGTTGCCTGAAATATTTTCTTCAACTGAGCAAAATAAAGCAATAAGAACTTCTACAGACTGCCATCCCTATATGTGCCTAACTGCCACCGCTACATCCGCCTTCTGTCCTGTGCCCCCATCTTAGTTCTTGGCACTCTCTATCCTCACTCTCCTGAATTCCACCAGTCTCATAGCTTTAAATGGTATCTCTCTGCCCACAGTTCCCAAATATATATTTCTAACCTATATCTTAAACTCCAGATTCTTCTGTCCAGTTGCCTTGTCAGTATTTCTGCTTGGGTGGTTCGTAGACATCTCAAATTCAGTATCGTAGAAACTGAATTCTCAGTCTTTTCACACAGCTTCTCCATCTTCAGTGATACCTATTCCATATTCTAACTTTGGAGTCATCCTTGATTCGTCATCCAGAAATTCTATTATCTTCATTCAAAATGTTCTAGAATCTCATCATATCCACTACTGGTTCAAGTCACCATTATCCCCTGAGTTCTAGAATGTTCTAGAATCTCATCATATCCACTACTGGTTCAAGTCACCATTATCCCCTGAGTTACTTTAAAACCTACGTGGGGGGGCGGGGTTAGAGGGGGGCGGTGGAGGACTGGAGCGGTGGCTCAGTGGTTCCGGTGCTTGCTTGGCCTGCATGAGGAGACAAGTTCCAACCCCAGCACCACATACACAACTAAGTATCAGAGCAACGAAAGTCACGTGAAAAACTAAATAATATTGATTCCCTCTTTCTCTCTCACTGCCCCTCTCTCTTAAAAACAAAAACAAGAGGGACAGTGAGAAAGAGAGAGAGAATCAATTTTATTTAGTTTTTCACGTGGCTTTCATTGCTCCAACACTTTTTTGTGTACATGGTGCTGGGGTACAAACCTGCGTCCTCGCTCGTGCTAGGCAAGCGCTGTAACTGCTGAGCCACACTGCTCCAGCCCTTCTTCAGTGTTTTTAATACAGCATCTGGAATGATCCTATTAAAATGTGAAAGAATTATGTCACTCTTCTACTCTAAACCTTATAGTGGTTCCCTGTTTCATTCAGAGCTCCATCCAAAGTTCTTAGGCATAGAAGGCCCTGTGTAATTTAGTACCATTGCTTTTGTTACCTCACTTTCCTATGTTCTTCTATTGTATTATTTGTTCAATGCCTATTTCCTTTGCATGATTAGTCAACCCACCACCACCACCTTTCTTGCACACGTCCAATATCTGGTAGACTGCTTGAATATTTTTCGTAGTGCCTGAATGAATATAGGATCCTGTGAATTTTATTTTTGTTACATATTCTGATAACTTGTAACCATCCTGAGAGCTGACATATCTGCCCCTTGTTCCCCAAACAGGATTTATTTCCACTATTTTTGTCATTGATACACTCTAGTTATTGAGGTTCTCTTGGCATGCTTTTTTTTTTCTTTTTAAAGATAGGGAGAGATACTTAACTCCCGTTAGAAGCCTAACTATACACAAACAGGCAGAGAAACTCAGAAATGTAAAAAATTAATACAAATGTATATGTTCATTTCAAATTATAGTATGGGGGGATTACAGAGGAGACATGAGTTTGGGGAATGGATGAAGTGGCCAATCCTGGACTAGGATTGGCCTTAACTTACTATCTCACTATGTCAATATCCATGTATGCATGAATATGTAACAATAATTCCCTCCAGTATGTAAGATTGTTGAAGAAATAAAAAGGAGAGAGAGAGAGCGAAGAATTTTAATGTATTTTTTCCATCCGGATTTTGCTTCTCTGACACTTAGTTGTGTATGTGGTACTGGGGTTTGAATGCTGGTCCTCATGCATGCCAGGCAAGTGCTCCAGCCACTGAGCCACTGCTCCCCATCTTCAACCCCTAGTAAGCAAGCACAGTACATCTTGGTAAAATCTCTATTTTGGTTCACACATCATCAATAAAACAGGAATTGTGTGCCCAGGCATAGTGGCACATGCCTGTAATCCCAGTGAATAGAAAGGTTAAAGTAGGAGGATCTTAAGTTTAAGGCCAGCCTCACTGAACAACTTAATGAGGCCCTGTCTCAAAAAACAAAACAAAACAAAAAAACAGCAATTGTGCAATTTGCCATCCTATTTCTCAGTGAGTTGATACTATGATTCCTTTGATCTGTAGAGACCTTTTGTTTATAAAGATCTTTTGTATATTCTCATTTCAATATTATATCTTAGATGATTTCCATATATGCAAAATGGGCTATATGGAAAATATTATATGTAAAATCAGATTTCAAATGTGAATTTTTTTTTTTTTTTGGTAAACCAGGGATTGAACCCAGAGCATAGCCACTGAGTCACCTCCCTATCCCTTTTTTAATTTTGTATTTCAAAGCAAAGTCTCACTCAGTTGCCTAGGGCCTCACTAAGTTGCTGAGACTGGCTTTAAACTTGGCAATCCCCCGCCTCAGCCTTCCTAGCCACTGGGATTATAGGTATGTGCTATCATGCCTGGTTTGTGTGTGATTTTTTAGGGCAACCAAATCAAGTAATATTTTATCATATTTTTTAAAAAAAATGCTTTGGTAGGCTAGGAACATCTTCATTTTATGATAATCTAGTATATAGTGTGTATTGTTTTTCTGCACTGCTTGTTTTCATTTTTTTTTAATCTGTTGAACACTGTTGAACCTCAGAATTGTATTAAAGGAAAGCAGAAATATAAGAATATCATTTGAATATCAGAAGTCACAGATAGTATTTTCTAAGTATATCAGTGGTCAGGATTTGTGCAATTATTCTGTTACTGAGGCCTTGTAAAAGAATGAGTATGGTGTTTTTTTTTTTCTTTATTCTCTTTGAAACTTAGCAGTTTTGCTCCATGTTGTTGCTGTATGTTTTGTAAAGAGAGGGAGGGAAAGGGAGAATCAATTTTATTCAGTCTTTCAAATGGTTTTCATTGCTCCAACACTTCATTACATATATGGTGCTAGGATTTGAACTTGCCTCTTTGCACATACCAGTTAAGTGCCGTAACCACTGAGCCACCACTCCACCCCTCCATAGAATTTTTGTTGTTTTTTAATTCTCATAATCTTAATGGTCAGTAGCTTCTGGTTGACTCTGAATGGTACAGTTATACAATATACCTTAAGAACCCCCCACCCCAGCAAACTGTTCACACCCGTGTTGTGTTGGCTCCAGTGCATATTCCACTGCCCAATCAGACTTCCAGAGCCTCAGACCCCCTCTTAGATTATGGAAATCCACATCTTAGTATAATAAGCTGAAAAAAAAAAAAAAACCACAACAATTAAAAAAAGAATAGCTTGGTATACCCATGATCTGTTCTTTTTTAAAATAACAAGTATTAAATCAAACACCTTCCCAGGGTGCCTCACAAAGCAAAACATGTTACTATGGCAATGTGAATCCTCTTATCTCTCACTGGCTGTGTCTCTGTTCCCCTCAACATTCTACTGAAGCCATTCAGCTCATATAGCATAGAGTTTTTTAATCTTTACGCCAGGGTGGCCAGTGCTGTAGTGTTATGCATTCTCTTTCTGTGCAGGTCTTCCTTCCAGACCAGCAGCACCAAGGTGGAGGGGATGACTGTATGAAGAAGCAAGTGGGACAGTTGATAGGCATCATACTCCACTTGGTATTTGCAGCAAGGGTCAGACTTCCAGGTGATCCTGTAGAGGGTGCAGCAGGCCAGGCTCAGCATACCAACGATCCAGGAGATGTAGTTGAAATAATCTAAGAGCAGTACCAATGGGGTGAAAAGGCAGTCAGTGCCTACCAGTGCAGCTGCCATCTTGTGCTGGCGGTTGCCCCCAGTGATACAGCATGCAGTCTCATTGCAGATGCAGGTGAGCTCAGTCACAGTGTACTTGTACTGGGCTTCCATGGCCTGCTCCAGCTTGTACTCAAATTGGTCTTCAGCATTCTTCCCATTGTAGATCTTATGCACAGTATAGCAGTCCATGGCTGACTGGGAGCTGCTGCCCAGGCCCAGCTGGAGGCTCTCAGCTTGCTAGTGTCTGGTGTCAAAGTGTCAGGTCGGGCCGACAGGAAACAGTCCAGCCAGCAGCCAGTTGGCACAGATCCCACTCTGTAGGTTTTGATTTTATGGTATAAAACAAACACCTGATTGAGAACAACAATAATGAACTTTTGATGTGGCTCTCTGTGTTAGTTCAGCCATCTTTAGTAATAGGGAAGTAAAAGGATCATTTAAAAATGAAATGGGAGGGCTGGAGAGATTGCTCAGTGGTTGGAGTGCTTTCCTGGCAAGCGCGAGCATCCAGGTTTGAATCTCAGCACCACAAACACAATTAGTGTCAGAGAAACAGAGCTAGATGGAAAAATAAATAAAATTGATTCTCTCTTTGTCTCTCAATTATTCTATTAAAAAAAATAGGGCTGGGGGTGTAGCTTAGTGGTAGAGCTTTTTTTTTTTACAATTATACCAATTTTTAAAATCTGTACATTATAATTGTACATAATGGTTGGACTTCTTGTTACACATTTGTACATGCATACAATATAACAATATAATTTGGCCAGTATTTCCTCTTTTTCCTCTTCTTCCTGGTCCCTTTCCTCTGCTCCACTGATCTCCATTTGATTTTCATGAGCCCCCCCCCACTTTCTTTCTCTTTCCTGTCTAGCTTCCACATTTGAGAAAAAACATAACAACCCTTGACCTTTGAGTTTGACTTGTTTCATTTAATATTCTTAAATTCCATCCATTTCCCTGCAAATGATATAATTTCATTTTTCTTTATGGCTGAATAAAACTCCATTGTGTATATTCACCACATTTTCTTTATCCATTCATCCATTCATGGATACCTAGACTGGTTTCATAAAACAGGTTCTCACTGAGTTGCTCAGATTGCCCTTGAACTTGTGATCCTCTTGTCTCAGCCTCCTGAGTTGCTGAGATTACAGATGTGTGTCACTGTACCCAGCTAAAACTTAAAATTTTTTTTATATAACTTTTATTATTCATTCAAGATAGTCTTACATTTAGGAGGGAATTGTTGCCAAACAATCATGAACAAATGTATAGTGACAGAGCAAGCAAGGCTGATGCCATTCCATGGTCTCCCCGCTTTAGGTCCCCCCTCCCCACAATCCTATGTTTCCTCTACTTTACCCCCGTGTTAGTTGGGCTTCTCATGGAAGTCGAAGGCTCCCACTGGGTTGATAAAACTTAAATTTTGAAAAACTTAAAAATTTAAATTTCTCTTTCTCTAGGCTAAAGCATATGTTTGTTTCTTTTTGGTTTTTTTTTTTTTTTGGTATTGGGTATTGAACCTTTTTAAAAGAAAGCATGTGGAAGCAGATTTTATGGCACATGCCTGTAATCCCAGCAACTCGGGATACTGAGGCAGGAGGATCACAAATTCGAGGCCAGCCTCAGCAACTTAGCACAACCCTGGCTCTAAAAAATAAAAAGGTTGGGCATATGGCTTACTAAAGTACCCCTGGGTTCAATCCCTAGTACAAAAAAAAAAAAAAAAAAAAGGCTTTTGGGAGTCAGCAGCACTTTGGGCCCAACTTATAGAATTATTCCCTTAACTTCATGTTATTAACTCTCACACCTATCACTTGGGAGTTAGGTTGACAAGAAAAGGTTCATTATTGAAAGCCAGCTTGAGGAAGATAGAGGAGATATTTTTTTCTCAAATCTGCATCTTGAGATAGGGATTTCAGGGGCACAGAAAGCTTTTATAAGAGGAGGCAAAGTGGGATACAAAGTAGGAAATATGCATATGCAGATTTAGTTAGCCAGAGAACAAGTCATTTTTAATTACCCTATCATCTGTCTTCAGCATTAAAAAAGGTATTTTTACAAGCAAGGTGAGGAAGTACAGGATGCAGAAAAACAAGTCATCAGGAAGTTGCCTTTAACTTCAGAGGGCATCTGTTTCACAGTACATTTTAAAGATACTAGACTAAATTACTAATACTAAATTCCTAATACTATAGAAGTTAAGTCTTATTTCCTGAGGATTAGTTTGGTAACGTTATCCCACCTGACATGTAAACGGCATTTTGTTGAGAATTATTTCTCAAAATAGGTTGTTACCTTTTCAGTTTTTCATCTGGAATTCTAAAAGGGCACTTCTGAAATCTGACTCTGCTTGGGTAAAAGGTCAGTATGTGGGGATTTCAGGTATGGCAGTTTGCCACAGAATACTTTTTTAAGGGAGAAGGACAGTGAGAGAGAATCAATGTTTATTTAGTTTTTCACATGGCTTTCATTGCTCTCACACTTAGTTGTGTATGTGGGTGCTGGGGTTTGAACCCTCCGTGTACTCACGAGTGCAGGGCAAGCGCCATAACTGCTGAGCCACCGCTCCAGCCCCACACAGAATACTCTTTCTTAATCCAGGCAGGTATGTAGAATATTAGAATTTCTTTTAAGACATTTTGGTGGGGGGGAATGTGTTTGAAAAGCATCCAAGAATTAAATGAGACTCTTTCACCAAATCTTTTTTCTTATTTGTTTATATAAACAGATTCTTAAAATGACTCAAATTTTGAGCTTTTTTTTTTTTTTTTCCTTATTATACTTTAAAACTGAGGGTTGGGGCTGGAGTGGTAGCTTAGCAGTTATGCACTTGCCTGGTATGCGCAAGGATGCAGGTTCAAACCCCCAGTATCACGTACACAATGAAGTGTTAGAGTGAGGGTCACATGAAAAACTAAAATTGATTCTTTCTCTCTCACTGTCCCTCTCTTTTAAAAAAAAACAAAAACAAAAACCAGGGTTTTTCTTTTTTGATTTATTTCAGATTTACAGTTCTTGTCTTCTTTTTAGAAGGTAGTTGGATTTAAAGTAAGTTTAAATTCAGATAAGATGTAATGCTTTACAATTTAATACTATCTTTAGATTTATAACGGGAAGGGGAAGGGAGGGATTGGGGGGGGCACTCCTGGGGACAGTTGCAGTGTCCAGAATATATACACATCTTATACACATTTTATATTGTTTTGTTAAAATCTTGTAAGGTTGCTCAAAAATAAAAAAATTAAAAAAAAAATAAAGTAAGTTTGGGTATATTCTATAATAAGGTCTGTGTGTGACAGGAGGTTAAGACTAGGTCTAATCTTGGCATTTCTAGCCTCCTCAGATGAACTGTGACCTTTATAGGCCAGGAACATCAGCTTGGTTCACATTTTGAGTATTAATGGCTTTGACTGAGTCTTGGGAGGGACTTGGTACTATATGGTAGCATTTGCTTTAATAGATTTCTTTAGAAACAATGTAAATTCTAGAATTTAAATGTTTTTTTTTTTAAATAGGAATTTGAAAATTTAGAATCAGTATAACTTGATTCTTTAGCTGAGATATGGTAACTTTAACAGTTTGTTGGTGTGTTTCTATGTGAAAAATTCAGAGTAGGTTATAAGAAGACCTACATACAAATCTTTGTTCTGGTAACTTCTACAAAGATAAATGGATGGTCGTCATGTCTGTTTTGATACCAGTTCCATGCTGTTTTTGTTACTATAAGCCTATGATATAATTTCAGGTCAGGTATTGTGACACCTCCTGCTTCCTCTTTCTTGCTTAGTAATGTTTTGGCTATTCTGGGTTTTCTGTTATTCCAAATAAATTTAAGAGTTGCATTTTCTATATGCATGAAGAATGTCATTGGTAATGAAGATACAATTTTACAACAGGTTTCTAACAGCTTGCCACTGGACTCTACATTCTTAGCTTGTTTTAAAAATTGATATGAATAAAGACATAGAAAATCTGTTTAGAAAACTTGATGATCCAGAAAATTTATTAGGAGGCAGTGTTTTGGTTGAAACTTGTAGACACCAGAACCAGAGGTACGTGGGGTTTGGAGCAAGGTTGGGTTTTAAAAGCCATCTCTATCACTCGTTGGCTCTTAACTTTGGTCAGGTTACCTAATCCCTCTTTATTTCATTGTCTTTTTCATTTTACCCTTTCTATATGAGTCTTACCTGCACAGTGTGGACACAAACACGTTTTTTCATGATGTATCTTTATTTTTTTTCTTTATATGCAGTTATTTGTGTAAGTCTATCATTAAAAGGTTACTTATCCATTTCCACTTAAAAAAAAGATAAATGGAATTTAACTATTACATATGATTGGCTACACATTTGAATACCTAACCATATACATATCATTTGGGTACCTAATCTTTAGGAAAATGATTTTCTTTTCTCACATAGATTATAAGATAAATTCTTTTAGAAATAAGTTCTCATTTCAGTGTTGTAGCTAAAATGATTTCCATATATCCAAAATGGGCTATATGGAAAATAATATATATAAAGTGGAATTACATGTGACAGGTTTTGTTTTGTTTTGTTTTGTTTTGTTTTGATACCAGAGATTGAACCTAGGGGCACTTAAATACTGAGCCACATCTCCAGCCCTTTTAATTTTGTAATTTGAGACAAGGTCTTACTAAGGGCCTTACCAAGTTGCTGAGGCTGGCTTTGAACTTGCAATCCTCCTGCATCAGCCTCCCGGGCAGCTGGGATTACAGGCATATGCCACCATGCCTGCAAGGAGTTTTTTTTTTTTTTGCAATAGAGAATAGGTTGGAAAATTAACTTTGATTTGTAAATCAAAAGTGGGGATTGTTACAGAAAAGATTTAACGCAGCTTGCATTTTTCTGATGTTTTGAATTTATTTGAAGAAACCAAAATTATAAATCAGTTTTCACCTTCCTGGCAAAAATGGCAAACCAAAGCAAGTCAAAGAGATTGAATTATGGTACTATTCCTTGATAAGCAATTTGTATATCCTCTTGGAGACAGTAATAATATCTTTATAAAGAATTTGACTTGGGGCTGGAGTGGTGGCATTGAATTATGGTACTATTCCTTGATAAGCAATTTGTATATCCTCTTGGAGACAGTAATAATATCTTTATAAAGAATTTGACTTGGGGCTGGAGTGGTGGCTCAGCGGTTATGGCACTTGCCTAGCACGCATCAGTGTGAGAGTTCGAACCCCAGCACCATGTACACAGCTAGGTCTCTGAGCAAGGAAGGCCACATGACAGATAAATTAAAAAAAAAAAAAAAAAAGAATTTGACTTCTGCAGAGCCTTGGCACTAAATTATAGTGCATGTTCAGGCATATTTATTTGAGTAAATTGAAGCAGTGATAGCATTGAAATGCATAATGTTAAATATTTTACTCTAATTACTTCCAACACCCCTTCCAAATATATCCCTCTCAAAGTAGTGGAGATTCAGAAGTTTAATTTTCTGATTTTTCAGATAGTAGAGATATTGGTTAGCTCTTTCATTGGGTTTAATAACACTTTACCATTTTAGAGTTTATGTTTCTTGTCTATTTTAATTACCGTCTACATTCCAATACAAAGTAAGAAAAAGGAAGGCTCCAACAAAGCACATCCTGAGGACTTCTAGCATCTGGGGCCTTGAGATTGCTTTTTTCCAAGACCCCTAGAAGATAAGTAATTCTGTTGGTTTCAGGAGATCCTTCAGTAGTTTGCCACTCATTTAGTATTTAGGCTGCATAATAAGAAGTATACGGTCCATCCCTATCAGATTTAAACTGATCATAGTAAGAATTATTAAGAAAGTAGATGCCAGTAGCACACACTGTAATCCCAGTGACTCAAGAGGCTGAGACAGGAGGATTCCACATTCAAAACCAGCCTCAGCAACTTACCATGACCCTGTCTCAAAATAAAAAAGGGCTGGGGATGCGGCTCAGTGGTTAAGCACCCCTGGGCTCAATCTCCAGTACCAAAAAAACGTAGATTCCAGTTGTGATGGTGCTTGGAGAATTAACTATGGGCAGAGATTTAAGTCTTATCCATAACTCATGGTAGAGAGATGGAGTCTGATATTCAAGAGCATTAAACTCTGTTAGTATGAAATGGCTTAGAGTTTGTTGAAGGGAGGAGAAGTGCTTGTTATGGAAAAGAGCAGGATCATTTTGCTGGTAGTTAAAGCACCCAGGTCCTTTGCAAAACCTTCAAGAAGTTTGTTTTTCATAGATTGTGAGTAGTATAATTTAAATATAGTGGAGTAGACCATAAGTTTAAGAATGAGATCTGGGGGGCTGGAGCAGTGGCTCAGCAGTTTTAGCACTTGCCTTGCATGCGCAGGGGTGCAGGTTCAAACCCCAAACCCCAGTATCACATACACAGTGAAGGTTTAGTGCAACAAAAGCCAAATGAAAAAACTAAATTGATTCTTTCCCTCTCTTTCTCTCACTGTCCCTCTCTCTCTTTAAAAAAAAAAAAAAAAAAATGAGCTAGGTTGGGGTAATGGTGACAAGGCCAGAAAACAAAAAATTTATAGTAGCAACAAAATGTCTGCTTGAAAAACAAAATGACAGATTTCAGCAGTGTTTCAGAAACCTTTGTGTCATTATTTCCCAAGCTTTTCAGCCTTTTTAGACATTTTCCTGCTAATCATCCCCCCTACAAAAATGTTACTACTACAGATGACACTGTTATACATGTGTATATCTTTGCTTTATACATTTAAAAAAAAGATTTATTTTCACCCTTTTGGGGTAGGTGTTGGGTGATATCACCCCCATTGAGAATGTGCATGGTTAGAGTGAGATTGAGTAAGACTGAATTCAACTCAGAAGTTAAAACTAGAAAGAACAGGCTTTATACCCATGTTTTGTGTCTGGTCAGAGGTGAGTAAAATGGGCCTTTCCTTGACTGAGTGGGATGTAAGTAGAGAATAAGAACAAAAAACAAGTAGAAAAAGTAGTCATTGTACTTTGACTAAATAGAATTAGGAAGAGGGATAGATGTAAACTTTAAAAGGATCTTTGTCCTTAAAAAGGATCTGGAGGAAAACAAGATGTCTTGAGGAGAAAGGAAGGTGTTTTGGTTAGCCTTTGTCACTTTGACCAAAAGACCCTACAGAAACAACGTAGAGGAGGGAAAGTTTATTTTGACTCATGGTTTCAGCGGTCTAGAGGTCTCTCAGTCCATAGGTGTCCAACTCCATACATTTGGGCTTGAGTTGATGAAGAACATCATGGAGAAGCAGCAGTGGTAGAGGAAAACAGCTCAGGTCTTGGCAACAAGAAAGCAAAGAGAGTGAGCACCCCTCACCAGGGACAAAATATATATCTCAAGGCACACTTCACTGACTACCTCCTCCATCCACACTTTCCCACCTCGTTAATCCATATCAGTGACTAATCCACCGATCAGGTTATAATCTCATAATCTAATCATTTCTCCTCTAAACATTCTTGCATTGTCTCACACATGATATGAGCTTTTGGGGGATACAAAATATATCCAAACCATAACAGAAAATTCTTTTAAACAATGAGGAGTCAGGCATATATATGAAGATATGAATGGATGAGTTCAGGAAAATTGCTAGAGTCCTCCTGATGACTTTATCATATGCAGGGGAGGGAGTGGATAAAAGGGTGGTAGAGGAGACTATGGTGTCTGAGAGAAACGGAGGGAAGTAAATAAAATTAGAGGTAATGGTGATTGCTAATAAATTGATGAAAACACGAGTGTGAAAAACAAGACCTCAGTTTTCATGAGGAAAATGTAGCCCTCTAGCTTTACGGCTCTGAATTCCAATAGCACGGTTCTGTTTCTTAAGAATATGGAATAATAAGCTGAAACGCCTTTGTAAAATCAGAAGGGAATTCTGGAAAGTATATTTCATATGGATTTGTGTGTTAATCAACCAAAAGTATTGATTGCCTCTTCAAACACTGCACAATGGATAGTTTTGGCTCCCCTCAGCAAGAGGTCTCTACCTCTTGTAGGGAGAAATAGTGAACACTGAGAGCCAGTGTGCTGTTGGCACTCTTTTCTTTCATTGTTCAAGGTGGGTCCCAGGGACACTCCTCAAGCACTGAGCTTATTTTTACCTGCTAGAAAAAGAAAATCCAAGCAGAGACACCCTATTTTTTCTGTGGTAGAAACAAAGAAAGGAAAAAATAACTCTAGTCTTCCCTTTAGAATGATGCCTGAGAACTCCAGAGTCGTCTCCTAGGGAAACCTAGGTAAGGACCAGCTTCTATGAGATGAGAGTTTTACTAATCAAAAAATAAAAAGGGCAACAACCACACCAACTTCTAGAACTACAAATGTTAAGATCAAATGGGACATTCAAAAACATATGTGGAGCCAGGGATGGTGGCACATGCCTGTAATCCCAGCACCTTGGGAGGCTGAAGCCAGAGGATCTCAAGTTCAAAGCTGGCCTCAGCAACTTAGTGACATCCTATCTCCAAATATAAAATAAAAAGGGGCTGGGATGTGATACAGTGGTTCAATCCCTGCTTTAAAAAAAAAAAAAGCATAATATGAAGCTGGGCATGATAGTACATGACTGTACATCCCAGTGACTTGGGGCAGCTGAGGCATGAGGATTGCAAATTCAAAACCAATCCAGCCATGGGGCTGGAGCGGTGGCTCAGCGGTTTCGGCGCTTGCCTGGCAAGCACGAGGACCCGGGTTCAAACCCCAGCACCACGTACACAACTAAAGTATTAGAGCAACTAAGGCCATGTGAAAAACTAAATAAAGTTGTTTCTTTCTCTGTCTCTCTCACTGTCCCTCTCTCTTTAAAAAAAAGAAAAAATCCAGCCAAAAGATAACCACCATGTGTGGCACTGGTTGCAAGGCTTTTTTGTTGTTGTTCTGGTAGTGGTGGGTTTTGTTTGTTTTTTAAAGAATGAGGGACAGAGAGAGAATCAGTTTTATTCCATTTTTCATGTGGCCTTCATTGCACCAACATTTTGTTGTGTACGTGGTGCTGGGGTTTGAACCTGGATCTTTGCGCTTGTCAGGCAAGCGCCATAACCACTGAGCCACCACTCCAGCCCCTACAAGGTATTTTGGATAGCACAATTTCTTTGTAGACAATGTGCTTTGACACCTGGGTGGTGAGAGTTTGGGCACGTTTTTGCAAACAGACTGAAAACGTTCATTTCCCTGATGAGTGAAAAGAACTATGTCAACTTGATAAAATTTTTTAACTCAGGCTGTGGAAGTGAGACTTTGTTAGTCTGAAGTTATTGTTTATTCACGATCAGCATTTAAATATACTTCTATGTCCCTACATGGTATTCTACAGCCAAGTATAATTGGGGAAAAATATCATTTATACATTTGCTGATTTAGAAACCATAACTGAAGAACAAAAAAAGGAAAGGCCTTTCTGGAGAAAATATCTGAGGGACAAATTCTTTGATCTGAAATGTGCAAGGAAATTATATGTGACACTGATTAGGAAGAGAATTTGAAAAAGAACAGTAAAGAGTCTGAGAATAAACAAGTTTATCACTGGGCATGGTGGCACATGCCTATTATATAATTGCAGCAGCTCAGGAGGATCACAAGTTCAAAGCCAGCCTTAGCAACTTAGGCATTAAGCAACTTAGCAAGACTGTCTCAAAATAAAAAATGGGTTTGGGATTGTGGCTCAGTGGTTAAGTGCCCCTTGTTTCAATCCGTGGTACCACCCTCCCCGCCAAAAATTTTTTTGACTTGAATTTTTTTGGATGTCATTCCCTTGCTCACCTGTTTTACTCTTTTCTTAGTAGGAGCAAAAAATCTTGTAGAGGGGGAGCCTTTTTCCACCTGTTCATTAGTTTAGGGAAACTGTCCATTTTAGTCATTGACTGTTCTCTACTGTATGGCTGTCATTTTCAGCTTAGCAGTGAAATGAGAGGACTTGACCTGAATTGTTTTTCTTTGATATGCCTTTATTGTTCCATTGTTGGAGATTTAGGAATAATTGTAAAGTGTAGGGATATATAGCCTGTGCCTAATTGAGAATATAACTAATTGGGCTGTATAAATAGGGAAAAGTATGGAGTAAGAGTAATCTCTTGGAAAGTTTCTGAATCAGCTCACTTTTAAAAATAGAGAGGGAAGGAATTAATTTAGTTTTTCATGTGGCTTTCATTGCTCCAACACTTTGTTCTGTATGTGGTGCTGGGGTCTGAACTCTCATCCTTGCACGTGGCAGGCAAACACCGTAACTGCTTTTGGCTCACATTTTTATATTATTATGAAATTGTAGCAAACAGTTTTTTTTTTCTTTCTTTCTTTTCAGAAGTATCTGCTCATATTTTGTTCTCTTTCTGAAGGTTCCTGTGAGAAGAACAGAAAGAGCGTGGGAAATAACCAAATGTTTTTTGTCTTTGTCTCCTGCAGGTCCCAGCAGAGATGGCACAATCAGCGAGGACACCATCCGAGCCTCTCTCATCTCAGCAGTCAGTGACAAACTGAGGTGGCGAATGAAAGAGGAAATGGATCGCGCTCAGGCAGAGCTCAATGCCTTGAAACGAACAGAGGAAGACCTAAAAAAAGGTCACCAGAAACTGGAAGAGATGGTCACCCGTTTAGATCAAGAAGTAGTAAGTAACTCATCCAGAACTTGAAATGTTTGAATTATATAGCCATGACAAAGTGTTTACCATGAATGTGTTCAGAAAATTATAGGTATCAACACTTTAGACATTTGAATATATTTTCTTTATAGCGTTATGTAAAGTAGAGCCCATGTTTGCTCATCCCCATGTTTGTTCCTTGGAATGTAGATGAGAACGTTTTGCTTGCACCTTCACCCTAGGAAAGACTGTTTGGATGCATGATGTTGCCATACAGTTAACCAAAAATACAGATTTTAAAATTCTAAGGCACAATGAAGAGTTGCAGATTTAAGGGACAGTTCTGTTCCCAAATGTCAGTTGAATCATGTTAGAGTTATCGTCAATGAACTATTTTAACTGAAGAGTTTCCTATAAATAGTGTGTGTACATTTTAGCTCTTCTAAGTTTTCTTTGTTGGGCTGGAGCAGTGGCTCAGCACTTATGGTATTTGCCTGGCATGGGTTTGAACCCTACCATCACGTACACAACAAATTGTTGGAGTAACGAAAGCCAAATGAAAAACTAAATAAAACTGTCTCTTTCTTCCTCTCACTGTCCCCCTCTCTCAAAAAAAAAAAAAAAAAAATTGAAATTCAAGGGCTTTAGGGAAAGTGATTTGTACATAAACATGAGCCATGAAAAGTGTGTGAATCGAGCTCTATGGGTGACCAGCCATTTTCAGAAGTTCAAGAAAGTGACACCAATGTAATTTGGAGGCTACAGCCACCACCTACAGTATCCTGGAACTAAACCAAAGTGTTCAGGGCTTTGTGCATTGAATCCTCTGCACAGACCAGGGAAAGTGTCTCTGTAGCAGATACCCAATAAACAAGGGGGTATCTATCAGACTTACTGTGTAAAGTGAATTCCTTGCTGGAGTGTGTCCTGCTGGTGGCTTAGTTTTCATTATCATTACTGATAAATGCTATTCTTGACACCATTGCTGAATGTCCTTAACTCAGTGTATTTCCACCATTATCCTGTTTTCACTCAGAACATTAAACCACACCTTTTCCTCTACCTTTAACCTGTATGTTATTGGAAACATGATTTTCACCCATGATTATTAGTCTCTTCCTGTAAAGTTGTGAAGTTGTCTGACAAGTGAATAATTATGTACAAATTAGTCTAAATTCTTCTTGCATGGACTGTTCTGTTTTCAGGCTGAAGTTGATAAAAACATAGAACTTTTGAAAAAGAAGGATGAAGAACTCAGTTCTGCTCTGGAGAAAATGGAAAATCAATCTGAAAACAATGATATTGATGAAGTTATCATTCCCACAGCCCCACTATATAAACAGATCCTAAATCTGTATGCAGAGGAAAATGCTATTGAAGACACTATTTTTTACCTGGGAGAAGCCTTGAGGAGAGGAGTAATAGACCTGGACGTCTTCTTAAAGGTGTGTTTTCCTTACTCTGCTTTCCAGTTTCCATTGGAACTTGTGCTGTTGGGACAGTGACCTGTTTCTCTGAAGGGTAGGGGGTAAGATTATTTTTCCATATGAGAGCAAACCCATGAGGTGTATGGCCATGAGCAGTGTCTTCTTATCTAAAGTACTGAGAATTGGTCTGAATAAGGTGAAATTGGGCTAGAATCAAGATGACTAACTTTTAACTCTTCTGTCACAACTATTGTGCCTGCGTGTATCAGGAGGCACAAATTTCCCTTGGTTCTTTCAGGTCATGCCACTTAATTTGAGGATCACTGTTCATCTTTTGTTAATGTTCTTAAGTTGTATAATTTTAGATTGACTTTCCCAGATCAAACAGCCATCCATACTCAAGGGCCAAATGTTCTCTGTCATTTGTGGAAGCTAGAATACAACCAGAAACAGTATGATAGATGGCTAAGCTAATAATTACCTCAAAATGTATGAATTTTTACACAAAAAGGTCACCTTGCCTAGGATGCTAGGAGATGTAGGGAGGGGGGCAGGGAGAGGGGAAGGATTAGGAAGATATCAAGGAGACTGGAGGGAGGGAGTATGGGGAATCAACACAGAGGGATATCTCCAACCTCCACGAGAAGTCCATTTAACACGGGGGTTCAACTGGGGAAACATAGAACCATGGGGAACCCAAAGGGAGAAACCATGGAATGGCATCAACCTTGGCTAACTGAGTATACATTTGTTCTTGATTATTTGATAATGATTCCCCCTTAAGTGTAAGTCCATATTCAACTAATAAAAAAGATATCAAGACATTAAAAAAAAACAACAGCATTTCTAAGGAAAGTGGGCTGCTCTTTTGAATGAAGGTTTTCCCAAACTTAATGCTGTTGTACAGAAATGAAAATCTAATAATGCTGGGTTTGGTCACTGCTGTTTGATGAGTCATGGAGAATATAGTTTTAAGAACAGCAGCAGCCATCCTTTGGATATTTGGTCCAGCTCCTCAGTGTACATATGAATCAGGTCACTTACCTGATCTGATCTTGCCTTCTGTGGGTGAGAGACCAAATCATGTGCCTTAGATCTGATGCAAGCACATGCATTGGTACAAACCAGAGACCCAAGAGAACTCTTGACTGTCTCCTGCTTGGGAGGCATAGCATAGAGAAAGATGCACTTAGATAAGTAAGAGAAGTATGCTACTTGGTAGGGACTGGACAAAAGCTAAACCCACGTTGCTTATTCCTGCCCTTCTCCTACTTTTAGCCAAGGGAGAATAATTGGGTGGCCTTTATTAGGATCATAGTATAAGTTTCCTTGGCATCTTGGTTATCTCAAGATTTAGCACAGGGATAGAAGGGTAGCTCAGAGGTAAAGCGCTTGCTTGGCATGTGTGCAGTCCTGGGTTTCATCCCCATCATCACCACCTGGGTTTCATCCCCATCATCACCAAGAAAAGAAAAAAAAAGTTATAACTCAAACTCTTAAGCCAGAACCTGGAATGTGGTGCTTTCCCTGTAAGCTTCAGTTGACTTTTCCCTAATATAGTCTACTAGCATCATTGTGGTAAAGTTGTAAAAGCTGCAGGTGATGAGGTAAGTAGTTGTTCCAAACAGAGGTTGATATTGGTAATGTAGTTAGGATTCTTAGATCCCATGTAGGTTATAGACTGATACTTCATGCATGGGCCTGGATCAAAACCATTCTAAACTGTTGAAACTTTTTCTCCCCCTCCTAGCATGTACGTCTGCTGTCCCGTAAACAGTTCCAGCTGAGGGCACTAATGCAAAAAGCAAGAAAGACTGCCGGTCTAAGTGACCTCTACTGACTTCAGCTGGAGTTTGACCTCTTCTTAAAACATCCTTTTCTTCTCATCCTTTCTTTTATCATTAGGTGCCCAGAATAAGTTATTGCAGTTTATCATTCAAGTGTAAAATATTTTGAATCAATAATATATTTTCTGTTTTTTCTTTGGGTAAAGACTGGCTTTTATTAATGCACTTTCTATCCTCTGTAAACTTTTTGTGCTGAATGTTGGAACTGACTATGCTAAATAAAATTTGTTGCATAATTTTTCTCTTCTTTCTTGGACTTCTTTAGGAAAGATCTATGAAACCTTCATAAGAAGCCAAGCTTCTCACTTGACAACCAAAGCATAATATCATCCATCTTATAATTCAGTATTATTTATTCTATAGGATATGCTAAATAAAAATTAACTTTTGAAATTGAAGAATTTGAGAACTTTTTTTTTCCTGTGACAGGTTAGGTATGGTGGCACCGTCCCACCAGTCCTTGACAGGTCTAGGTAGGGTAGTACCCTCCCACTAGACCCTCCTAGAGCTATTTCCTTCCTATGGCCTGACTGAACCATAACTGTTTCCATCAAAGAGAAAGAGAACAGCAGGTGCAAAGCTATACACCTGAGATCTTAATGTTAGCTAGGCAAGATAATCTGGACATAAAGGGGAAGGTACAAATCCTCTTGTTTCATAAGCATAATTGGGTTTATACACCATTGTGTGAGATGTGCCTCCTTCAGACCTTTTTATAATGTCAGCACATTTCCCATCTGAAGTGAAAAAAAAGCTTTTACTGTCATTGGAAGTTCTGTCTTCATGGTAGGTGATGATGTAGCCAAATTTATGACAATGTAACAAGCTACATACCTGTTAGATGTCCTGCAGAGCTCATCCATTTACAACAGAATGTTTCCCATCAAAGTGAGAGCGCTATAAGGAAAGGTAACATCCTAAGAAATTTATACCTATCCCATATACCTATCCCAAGAGAATGACCAACTTACTCATCATCATCAGAGATTTATACACTTCAGATATTTTCTTAAATCATTAAAATCCTTTTACATAAAAACTACCAAGGTCCAATCAAGGTTTTATTTAATACTAGGTTTGTAAGTAACATGTTATTTGTGTGTGTGTGTGTGTGTGTGTGTGTGTGTGTGTTTTAACAGAGAAGGACAGTGAGAGAGACAGAAAGTATCTTTTTTATTGAGTTTTTCACATGGCTTTTGTTGCTCTGACACTTAGTTTTGTATGTAGGTGCTGGGGTTTGAACCCATGTTCTTGCGCATGCCGTGCAACCGCCATAACTGCCGAGCCACCGCTCCAGCACCTCTGGATATGTTTTTTTTTTTACATAATAAAATGATGACCTTTGAGCTTGGAAGAAATATTTATCACTGAACATCTTTTTTGTAGCAACCTAACATTGTGACAAAACTGAAATGTTACCATCAGTAATTTCCTCCTAGAAATTCTTTATAGTTATTTAAGGTAAATACTAGATTCATGGAAGTATGTTCAGAGGTCCAGAAATTAACATAAAATTTTACCACTAAAAGACTACATGGCAGGGTTTGAAAAAATACATTGTCAACCAACAAGTGAGTCCCTATTATGTGCTAGACTATGGTTGGGCTTAGCAGTGAGCAAGACAGAAATCAGTCCACGATTGCTTAAGAAATTATCTTGTGAGCTGAGCATAGTTACACACTCCCATAATCCCAGTGGTTCAGGAGGCTGAGATAGGAGGATCTCAAGTTCAAGACCAGCCTCAGCAATTGAGCAAGGCCCTAAGCAACTTAATGAGACCCTATTTCAAAATAAAAAAGGGCTGAGGATGTAGCTCAGTGATGCACTGCCCCAGGGTTAAATCCAAACACCACCTCCTTCCCTGTATGAAAAAAAATTATCTGATGAATATAGTCACACAAAAAAGTAAAAGTAGAAGTGCTATAATAGAAATATAGAAAATGTAACAACAACAAAAAAATATTAACAACATAAACTTGAGGCACTAATCTTGTCCCCTTAGCAGAATTCATATTACAGAAATATTTACTTAGAAATAAATGATCAACTATCTACAACTTAAGCACATATAAACATTATATTGTTCAATCTTTTATTCTAACTTTTTACTTTTATCCAAGTACAAATTCAAAGTCAAGCACCTTAAATTTTAAACTAGATTATAACTGATTAGAAGTCAGAGCTGCATTGCAAAGAACAGATGTTGCTTAATGAGATGCTGATGCTTTCTGGATACTCTGAATTAATCAGAGATTGGAGTAGTATGAAGCAGAATGATACAGTATTGATAAAATTATCCTCGAAAGACAGTTTTTAAAATGTATCATAATGGGCTGGGGCTGTGACTCAGCACTTACGGTACTTGCCTGGCACGCATGAGTATGCGAGTTCAAACCCCAGCACCATGTACACAATGAAGTCTCAGAGCAACAAAAGACACATGAAAACCTAAATAAAATTGATCTCCCCCACTCACTATGGGGGTCTAAAATGTATCATAACCCTCGTAGCAATGCACACACCTAGCTCCACTAATACCATTCTCTAATAAAAGAAACTAGAGATCCTTTAGGGGAAAACAGTTGATTCTACTACTGGTGCAGAAAATATACAAAATGAAGAACATCTTGAATTATTGGAAAGTAAGGAAATGCTTTAAAAAAAAAAACAAAACCTAAAAACCTTATGTTAATGGAGGCAAAGGGAACAGGAGCTGAGAGAAGTCCCAAAACCCAGAGCTAGAATAATTATTGAGAAAAACATAATGTTAGATTATAACCCAAAGGATAAAATAAGATCCATGAGTTCATAATATTAATAAGTAATTGAACTAATTGAGAAGAGACAAGTCTCATGTGAAGAATTATAATTCAATACTTCTGAAGGGTAGATGCTCCTCCCTCAAGGTAAGAGCATAATTCCCCATCCGTTTAAGAGAGGACTGCAGGGGCTGGAGCTGTGGCTCGGCGGTTCCAGTGTTTGTTTGCCTGGCATACATGAGGATGCAGTTTCAAACCCCAGCATCACATACACAACGAAGTGTCAGAGCAACGAAATCCAGATGAAACCTAAATATTGGTTCTCTCTCTCACTGTCCCTCCCTTTTTTTTTTTTTTTTTTTTAAGAATGGACTGCACAGAGGGACTTCCTTCCAAAGAGAACAGAACAGAAAGAAAGGGGAAAAGAGTAACTTCATGATGGAGAAACCTAAGGAACGTCATCAGCCAGGTGACTAAGGTGTAGTCAGTATCAGCACTGATGAATTCTGTTGATAGCAGATACCCCAGAAACGATATAAAAATGCCATATCATATGTGAGGCTCTCTGCCTCTTTTCCCCAAACCACAGTCTAACCATAAGAAAAACAACAGACAAATTCCAAAAGAAGGGCATACTACAAAAATACCTGACCAGTATCAAAATGGTCAGTCACCCAAAACAAGAAGATCTCAAACTGACAAAATCTAAAGCTGTCCAAGAAGTCATGCTAACTAAATACAATGTGGATATGAAACAAAAAAGGACATTACGTTAAAAAACAAGGAAATTTGAAATTTAATAATATATCAATATTGGTTTTTTAATTTTTTTTTTTAGAGAGAAAGAATCAAATTTATTTTTCATTTGGCTTTCATTGCTCCAACACTTTGTTATATATGTGGTGCTGGGTTTTGAACCTGCATCCCCATGCATGCCAGGCAAGCACCATAACCACTGAGCCACCACTCCAGCCCCATTAATACTGGTTTTTTAATTGTAATAAATGTACCATGCCAAGACAAGACAGGATGTAAGGTATAATCTCTGTACTATCTTTTCAATTTTTTTGTAAATCTAAATCTGTTCTAAAAAATAAAGCTTATAAAAATGTATTACAAAAAATGTATTACATCTCAATCTCATTTTTCTTATTAGTTCAACATAGTCTTACATATTGGAGGAAATTGCTGTTACATATTCATGCATACATGCATACTGACATAGTGAGACAGTAAGTTAAGGCCGATCCTAGACCAATATCTACCCCTCTTCATCCATTCCCCAAACTCATGTCTTCTCTGTAATTCCACCATACTATAGTTTGAAATGAACATATACATGTGTAATAATTTTTGACATTTCTGAGTTTTTCTTCCTGCCTGTGTGCAGCATAATTTTTTCCATTTCCATCCATTTGGCTGCAAAAGGCATGACATTGTTCTAATGGAGTATAACTCCATTGTACACACATATTACAATTTTTTTTTTTTTACAAAGAGAGGGGGACAGTGAGAGAAAAAGAGAGAAACAACTTTAGTTTTTCACATGGCCTTAGTTGCTCTAACACTTAGTTGTGTATGTGGTGCTGGGGTTTGAACCCGGGTCCTCATGCTTGCCAGGCAAGCGCCAAAACCACTGAGCCACGCTCCAGCCCCAATATCACAATTTTTTAATCCATTCATCCGGCAAGGGGCATCTGGTTTGGTTCCATAGTTTAGCTATTGTAAGTTGAGCTGCTATAAACATTGATGTAGCTATGTCTCTAGTATGCTGATTCTAGCTCTTTTGGGAAAATACCCAGGAGTGGAATAGCTGGGTCATAAGATAGTTCCATCCCTAGTTTTTTTGAGGAGTCTCCACACTGCTCCCCAGAGTGGCTGTACAAGTTTGCACTCCTACCAGCAGTGTGTTAGTGTTCCTTTCTCCCCACAACTGCTCCAGCATCCATTGTTTGTATTCTTCATTTTTGCCACCCTTACTGGAGTAAGGTGGAATCTCAGTGAAGTTTTCATTTCTGTTTCTCTGATTGCTAGTGATGTAGAACATTTTCTCATATATTCATTGGCTTTCTGGACTTCCTATATTGAAAAGTTTCTATTTAGTTCCCTTGCCCATTTATTAATTGGATTATTTGTATGTTTTGGTGTTCAGTTTTTTTGAGTTCTTTGTATATTCTGGATATTAGTCCCCTGTCGGAGGCATAGCATGCAATAATTTTCTCCCATTCTGTAGGTTCTCTCTTGACACTCTTGACTAAACCTTTAGATGAGCAGAAACTTTGCAGCTTAATGGATAGCCCACTTATTCTTGGTTTTAATTCTTGAGCTATGGGAGTCTTGAGGAAGGAAGTGTCTACACTGATGTGGAGTGTTGATCCTATTTTTTCTTTTAGCAATTGTATAGTTGCTGGTTTCATTCCTAATTTTTGATCCATTTCCACTTGATTTTTGTGCAGGGTGAGAAATAGGGATCTAGTTTCAGTTGTCTGCATATGGCTGTCCAGTTCATCCAGCACCATTTGTTAAACAGGCTTTTTTCACACTATATTTTTGCCCCCTTTGTCAAATATGAGATGGTTAAAGACTTGTGGATTTGTCTCAGTATCTTCTATTCTGTTCCATTAGTCTTCATGTCTGTTTTGATACCAATACCATGCTGTTTTTGTTACTGTAGCACAATATAATTTCAGGTCAGATATTGTGATACCTCCTGCTTCCTCTTTCTTGCTTAGTAATGTTTTGGCTATTCTGGGTTTCCTGTTATTCTAAATGAATTTGAGAATTGCTTTTTGTACATCCTTGAAGAATGTCATTGGTATCTTGATGGGGATTGCACTGAATCTGTACAGGGCTTTTGGCACAATGGCCATTTTAATTATATTGATTCTGCCTAACCAAGAATATGGAATGTTTTTCAATCTTCTCAGATCTTCAATTTTTTAAATGTTCTTTATATCCTTTGTTAGATTAATGCCCACCTATTTTATTCTATTATTGTGAATGGGACAGATTTCTGGATTTCTTCTTTGGCAGAATCTCTGTTGGAATATAGGAAAGTTATTAATTTATAAGTGTTGATCTTGTAACCAGCCACTTTGCTAAATTTGTTTATAAGCTCTAGTAGTCTTCTGATAGACCTTTTTGGATCTGCTAGGTATAGGATCATGTCATCAGCAAATAGAGAAACTTGACTTCCTCTTTTCCTATTTGAATCCTTTGATTTCCTTCTCTTGTCTGATAGCTCTGGCTAGAGTTTCAAAGACTACATTGAATAAGAGTGGTGAGTTTAGATAGCCTTGTCTTGTGCCTGAATATAGTGGGAATAGTTTGTCTTTCACCTTTAAGCATAATGTTTATGGGTTTGTCATAAATGGCTCTTATATGTCAATCTCTCTTGACCCTCGTTATTTATAAAAATGAAAGTGGGTAAAATATCCAATCTTTCTATTCATTACCAATCCTCTTTTCCTTTTCATGTGCATTTGACTTTCAATGATTCTTTGATTCAACTGTGTATATTACACTAGGCACTGCTGTAGTGATACATCACTAAATGAAACAAAGTCGATCTCATGGTAATGACAGTTTATGTTTTAAGGATAATTTAGTAAATTTTCAGACATTACTGTTTCTCTACTAGGTTTGTTAAATTCATGCTGATTAATTACTGAATAATTCCTATTAAGAATTCCTTCTTCATCAGCAAGGAGCTCTTATGATATTATCCCCTCGAATAAAAGAAGTTGCAGAGTCTGGAGCAAGAATGGGGGTGTGGGGGTACTAAAGTGAGCCTTAATCTGGAGCTTTGTAAGGGACAATGAACCATATTTTCTGAGATAAACAAGTGCTATACTTTGCAAGGTAAGAGAATGTTAGCTCTAGGAGCTTGTGCTAGGATCTTATTTTAGGCAAAGGATTCAATCTCTGTACCTGCCCCCCACCACATACACACAGGGCCTTCAAAATAGATATAGTAGAAGATTCTTTTACTTCAAGCTTTTCTCTCTATATATATACTTATCCATTTATGCAATTTGATATAGTCTGTGCCCTTTTTCTCTGTAAAATAGATCTATATTTACTTTTCAGGGTCATTGTATTTAATAACAAAAAGCATATTGCTATGTTAACCAACATATTGCTTTTTTTTTCCAGGGCTGAGGACTGAACTCGGGCCTTGCATGTGCTAGGCAAGCGCTCTGCCACTGAGCTAAATCCCCAACCCCAACATATTGCTTTTTAATATAAGATTCTTCTTCATTAGCAATGAGGGTACTGCTGATAAAGGCATTACAGTTACTAAAACAAAATGATCATGGGGAATTTGTATTATTGGCAGGGGCAGCAGTTGGCAGCTGCTATTCTTGGTGCCATAGGACACTTACAACATCTAGATACGAAACCCTGGGTCAATCCCTTAGATCCAATGAATAATGTCAGTATCAAAGTTTATATAGAAAGAAAGATAGCTAAAGAAATGTTATAGTCTAATAATAAAAGCCAAGTATGATTTAAAGTTTCTTATGATTTACTAAAACTTTATGGGTTCAGATCCTGTGTCTAGGCATTAAACTGGACACTATCAACTAATTGATACTAAAACTAACGAAAGTAAGGAAGGGAGGGAGGGAAATGGAGACTAGAAAATGAAAACGAGTTTTTTTTTATGAGAGGGACAGTGAGAGAGAGATAAAATCAATTTTATTTAGTTTTCATATAGCTTTCCTTGCTCTGACACTTAGTTGTGTACGTGATGATGGGGTTCGAACTCCCATCCTCATGCATGCCAGACAAGTGTCATAACCACTGAGCCAATGCTCCAGCTCTAGAACAAGAGATTTAAAGGAAAAAGATTCTTACCTTTGATACCAGCTGGACATCTCTCACCAAATACTATGCTGTGCACTCTTTCTCCAGTTTTGTTTTGTTTTTTAGTGAACTGTTTCCTAATCAACCAAAAAGGACTTCATACTGTCATCACATCAATGAAAGTAAATTGTCAACATACTTTCACAAAGATGCATCTAACACATGATATCACCATAAAATCTAGAAACAGCATACTCTAGGTGAAAAAATTAGAAAAAGACACCTGGTTCTGGGCTGACCTAGCAGGGGTTGGATAGGGCCTTCACTCAATCCCTGAACTGGACACAACAAAATTATATGCAGTAGTTTTGCTTAACTGAGGAAAATGGTTAGCTCTTTGGCACAGAGCTTAACTTTAATAAGATGCTTAATAACTTACCTTTAATAAGATGCTGATATCCACACCAACTGATTTGATTCCGATCATGGAGATCTTACAGGGATAAGAATGGCCTCTTCTGAAGTGAAATCCTAAGAAGTTCCCTCTTGATGGTCACCATTTTGAGAACCTAACAGTGAAGAAAAACCGCACAATCATTTCCAGATTTGGAAGTGGCCTGTACTGAGAGGGAGTGCATAAAAAACTCCTGGGCTCCAATGTGGAAGGAGGTGCCTCAGACAGTAGCAAAGAAAGTAGCTCTGACCAACTGCTCAGGACCCATAATGCAAATCAAGGGAAGGAGGAAGATGAATAGTTAAAAGAACAAATACAGAAGGAAAAAGGACTGTTCCACCAAACATGAGACGATCAGCTGGGACGCCTGTACCCCACCCCAACACCTTTTCCCTCATTGGCCACTTCCATTCTCTCCCTCTTCTGCCCTCCATCTCTCAGCTCTAGGACCGAGGCTCAGGCCTCCACACCAAGTTCTGTGGTACTTCCCTCCACATTCCCAGAGGTGAATGGCCAGCCACCCCAGACTGACATATACGCTGCCTGGAACTACCACCAGAAAAAGAGAAAAATCTCCCACAGTTCCTACTCTCGATGGTCTGCAAGTCTAGCAGCCAAGCTCAAAGCAGCTCAATCAACTGGTAGAGGAAGAGAATGAGGGAAAGCAGATGGAAAGCTCATGGAGGCGCAAGCAACCTAAACCACTGACCACTGGATGATGGTCACCACTGCTAATGAGGCTGCACAGGACTGCCCCAGCTCGAGCATGGGGGATACCTGTGCGGGTTATGCAGCACACCTGGCACAGGCATGAGGCCAGGAGCAGCTCTGAGGCAGCACACCTGTGCCTGGGCTTCAGCTGCCCCGCCCCTGCCAAGGGGTGTGCTGAGGTTTTAGTTTTTGATGGGCTTCAGAAAGGTTCGGTGGGTTCCAAATGCTAAAGGTACAGTGGGCACAATGAACTGGAAGGTGTCGCTGTGGGACAGAGTGCTCCTTGCCCAGAACTAATCCACCAGAGTTCCCAAATGACTGTTGCTAACCAAACCTTGTCTAAATGTATCCAGTACAGATTTTAACTCTCATCTGGGAAATTTTCACCAGAACTATAGGAAAAAGGAACCTCAGGTCTATTTTTTTTTAACCACTTCAGGTTTGAACTGAAGTAGAAAAAATTATAAAGCCCTCTATGCAAAAGGATTTTGAAGATGAAATCCTAAGCATTTTATCAATATAGTGCTAACTGATAACCATTTCTACATGTGGGAGAGTAAATGCAATTCATTATTTTGTGATGTAGTTAAATAGCGAATCCAAAATATCACTACCCTTAGTCTGGAATAAACCAAGGTTTCTACATCTTAACCATATCTTACCTAATTGTTTTCTAATTCATTTGTGAATTAGAGCATAATACACAGCTCAAAACTTATTTTATAAGAAGAATGAATGTAGAACAGTGTTTCTCAGGCTCTTTTCATTATCAGTCCTTAAAGAAACTTTTTAGACCTTTTCCCCCTAATCATTCTGCTTTCCTGCACCATGATGAAAATTAAATATTAAGGAATAAGATTCTGTCAGGGAGTCAAACTCTTGTAATATCTAAGGTTTTTCTCATACTCCCCCCCAAAACAAATTGTCACCCCCCTTGGGGATAATATTGTCCCATTAGGAACACATGTAGGGCTTGGAGTGGTGGCTTGGTGGTTAAGGCACTTGCCGCTCTAAAAAGAGAGGACAGTGAAAGAGAGAATCAATTTTTAGTTTTTCATGTGGCTTTCGTTTCTCCGACACTTCATTGTGTATGTGGTGCTAGGGTTTGAACCCTTGTCCTTGTGCATGCCAGGCAAGTGCTATAACCACCGAGCCACTGCTCCAGCCTCCTCTTTAAAAAAAAAAAAAAAAAAAGGAACACATGATGTAGAACACTTTTACTTCCTAGAATATTTCCTATACACTATAGATGTAGATTTTTTCAGCCTTTCAATTTCCACAAGAATTTCCTAAAATGATGTTTTAATTTGGTGTGCAACAAGAACTTTTTAAAAGGCAAAACTCAAAAAGATTCCGCCCTACTCCCTATTCAAACTAAACTTGTAACCATATTTTATGTATTCAAGGCAAGAACTGAAAAAGGGGAAAAGGAAAAAAAATGGGAAATTAATTATATTTAGTAGTAGATGACTTAAAATGAACACTATCAAGATAGCAAGAATAACAGACTACGAAGAACCACCATGATTCCCTGACCAAAAGGGTGTTCTCCCTAGAACCACCTAAGTCCTCAGGGCCTATATATCTGCCTTATATTTTTTTTTTCCCACTGCTCCTGTCCTAATCTTAAAGTTACCTTGGTCTTCTGGTTTGGATCTCAAATGGCCCCCAAAGTCTCATGGGTTGAAGACTTGACCCTTAATATGTTCAGAGGTGAGGTTTTGGGGAAGTGATTGGATCATGAGGGTTCTGACCTTGTCAGTGGATTAATCCACTGACAGTTGAATGTACAGTAGGGGAGGTGGTGGAAACTGGGCAGGTGGGACATGGTTGAAGGAAGTAGGTCACTGAGGGTGTGTCCTTGGAGACTATACCTTGTCCCTGGCCCCTTCTTCTTTCTCTATACTTTCTGATTGCCATAAACTAAGCAGCTTTCCTCTGCCATGCCCTTCCACCTCAGACCCAGAGCAACAGAGCCAGCTGACTGTGGACAGAAATTTTTGAAATTATAAGCCAAAATAAATCTCCTCCTGAACAACTTAAGCTGTCCATGTCAGATATTCTAGTCACTCCAATGAAAAACAGACTAACACACTTGGTCTTGATTCCTTAGATCTTATTTCATTGTATATTTCCTATAGCTGCCTTGAATTTCTGGGGGAATCAAGGAAGTATTTCACACATATTTATGTATATATGTATGTATGTCAATACAAATCAGGAAAAGCACATGCACACCTACCTTGGATATCAAAAGGAACCTAGCAATTGATTATTATCTACCATTAGTCAATAATCAGTTAGTTGGGGCACCCTAAATACTGTGGATATTTAGGGCAGAGATCATATCTCATAACCACATTATATCAAATGACCCAGAAGACAGTCTAAGCTACTCATGTGCTATTTTTTTAACATGTTTTGAAATGAATGAATGCATGTTTGTGTTTTTTTTTTTTTTTTAAGAAAGAGAGAGGGAGAATAAACTTTATTTCTTCATCTGGTTTTTTGTTTTTCTAACACTTAGTCATGGATGTGGCACTGGGGTTTGAACTTGGGTCCTTGTGCCTGCCAGGCCAGAGCTCTACCACTGAGCCACTGCTCCAGCACCTGCTCATGTGGTATTTCAATGGAGATACCAAATCAAATATTTGAATTTATATGAACTGGTATAATATTTGCTGAGTTTAATATATCATCTTGCTTAATTTTTTATATCATGAAGTTATATTTCTATTTTTCTTCTGATACATATGGTCCTAAAAATATAGACTTAATAAAGGTCACAAACAGATTCATGAGTTAATGAAGGAATATAAAATGAGTGGGCTGGTGCCATAATAGAAGAAAGCACAAGATGAAATTTCAGTAGAAAAAAGCTTACTGTTGGGCTGGAGCAGTGGCTCAGCAGTTACGGCGCTTGTCTGGCATGTGCGAGGATGAGGTTCAAACCCCAGCACCACATACACAACGAAGTCTCAGAGCAATAAAAACCACATGAAAAACTAAATAAAATTGATTCTCTTTCTCTCTCTTTCTCTCATTGTCTCTCTTTTTAAAAAAATGCTTACTGTTTTGTGAAAAGAATCTTAATTTCTGTAGTTTAAAGAGTCATTTCACATCTTCTGCTAAATTTGATGGCAACTCTTACAAGTATGACATACTTCAGAAGTATAACTTATACCTGGTAAAGACTTGGTATCATTAGAATAGAGTCATAGGGATTCATAAAGAGGAGAAATCTCTTTACCATTTCCTCTTTCTAATCTTGTAAGACTTGAATTTTGTAATAGGTCTCCAATGTTTTTTATTTCTTTACAGATCAGATAAAAACACTCTCAAAATGTAAAATATACAGTCTTCTATCTTCTGTTTTATAAAACAGTGGAACATTAAAAGGTTTTAAAATACCAGATCCTTTTGGACATCCCAAAGTGTACTTGCACTCTTCTTGAGAAGCGCCTCCTCCTGAGAACTCAAATTAACCTTCACAATATCTGAGATGCCATTCTGCCCCAAGATACAAGGGATACTGAGAAAGATTTCTTCCTTTATTCCATAAAAACCCTGAAAAACAAGATTATATTACAGTTTAGGGGAAGGCAACTGTATAAGAGACTATGGCACACAACAAGAATTACTCAGAGGACAGCAGTGACTGTCAACAAAACCAAGAGCATGCTTACGTCCATGTGGAACCTCAATGACATGAAGGATGTGCCAGAGCATTTAAAAGGACCAAGAAAGGTACAGTTTTCTTCATCATGTACCAAATCATCTTTACGTCCAAGGGGAATATGTTTTGTAGTCCTTCATGAGGCCATTTTATCTAATGAAGGACTAAAATTGAGCGGCCTGTTTGGTATTGGGATATGGGCTAACAGTGTGGCAGGACAGCTAGACACAGACCAGAGTGTGGTGGGGGGTGTGAGGACTGAAGAAGAAGGTGACTTGAAAGGCTCTACCTTTTCAAGAGAGGGTACCAGTAAACAACAGATGCTATAGGTGGCATCTTAAGTCTCCAGAGGCAAAGCCCCTTTTGGAGTCTATGGATAAACTTACAGGGCCTGAAGAACCTGTTTCCCCATCAACAAATGCAATGGAATGTACTCCTGGCCTTCTGCACCCCTAACTACCACTTCTTTCTGTGTTCACTTAGAACCGCACATGATGGACAGGGCCATGAAATAGATGATGTAGACCCATTCCACTGCTCCATCCTGGGCCTATAGCACCTCTGGTCAGTGGCTGAAATGTTTGTTCCTTCCACTCCTGCAGCCAAAGCTAAGGCTACGGAAGCAGGTGCAAGATGCTATTATAACCCAGGCAACCCACCCATGTACCTCCCATGTGAATCAGCCTCTGCCACCTCCATACTAACCCCTCACACCAACCACACCCTGGAAGATAAGCAGACCCAGTAAACCCAACCCCCTCACATCTCTCTGCCCCACGACCATCACTCTTTACCTTTCCTCTTGGATCTGGGGCTGGGTTTGTGCAAGATGGTAAGACAGCCTTACCCTTTCTCTAGGTCTGACTAAACACCTGCTAGGTTCTCCAAGAGGGAAAGAACCGGCCCCTTGCCTCTGGATCAGTGCCTCCCAGCTTCCCATGATAGCTAACCATGGACACTATCCAGCTATGTTACCCTCTCTGATGCTTCCTCAGGAGCACATGGTGTGGCCCTTGTTCCTGTTTTGCTCTGGTAGCTTCTCCCTACAGAGGAACTTTCCGGCTACCTCCTCTACTACTCTCTCAAATTTTGGAAGCCACTTTACACCTAACCTCATGAGCTCCATCAGATCAGCCAACTGTCATCCCTGAAGAGCTCCAACCAGCAGGCCCTCTCACATTCCCCAACTCCGGTCCATGCCTAGAAGGTCACTGTTCTGCCAGACTGCTAGCCCACATTCCATTCAGCCAGGTTTCAGCCACAGTCATACTTGCCTTCCCTTCCCTTGATCATTCTGCTGCCTCCTATGCCTTTTGGAGTTTTTACATGAGCTCCCAGAGTTTGGGTGCCATTAGGGCCAAAAGCCTCTGCCTTTTATAATGTATTCATGTGTATACAGATCACATTCAAGGATCAAGGTCCTGAATTTGTCAGTGACCCTTCAGAATAAGGTCAAACCCATTTTCAACATGTGTGCCAGCCAAAGATGCAAGTACTCTCTCCATCTCTCCCTCCCCATCTTCCTCTTCCCGAGGTATATATGTCTCTGTCTCTCTTCTCCTACAATACTCAATAAGTAAAACTTAAACCTGGATGAATTTAGCTATCTGCTTTCTCTAATCATGCACTCCAGTCACTGGAAAAAACTATACTAGTTGATCTTTTTTTTTTTTTTAAGAGAGAGGGACAGTGAGAGAGACAGAGAAAGAGAGAAACAACTTTATTTAGTTTTTCACATGGCCTTAGTTGCTCCAACACTTAGTTGTGTACGTGGTGCTGGGGTTTGAACCTGGGTCCTCGTGCTTGCCAGGCAAGTGCTGAAACCACTGAGCCACCGCTCCAGCCCCACATGTTTACTTTTAAAATTGTTTAATTAAAGGGGCTGGAGCGGTGGCTCAGCGGTTATGGCACTTGCCTGGCATATACAAGGACATGGGTTCGAATCCTAGCACCACATACATAACAAAGTATTGGCGCAACTAAAGCCATATGAAAAACTAAATAAGACTGATTCTCTCTCTCACTGTCCCTCTCTCTTAAAATTTTGTTTAATTAAGTACATTCTCTCATTATACTCAATAAGGTCAGGGTCTCTTTTGTTCATCATTATATCCTCAACATCTTATACAATGCCTGTCACATGATGGGTACTCAATAAATATTGAAGGAAATAATGATAATTTTTAACATAAGCCCACCTTAACCATAGTGGAAACTGGATGCACTCTTCTAAGATTCTTCAGAATTGATCCTGCCAGATCTGTCACAGACAATCCAATAGCCCAAGAGGTATACCCCTTCAGCTTAAGGACCTCATAGGCACTGCAGTTTTAGAAAGAAGGAAATCAAGTTCATAAGAAGTCAACTCAGAGAACAACATAATATCCTTAAAGCATCCATTTTGAGGCAATATACATTTCAATGCAACTTCATTTAAACTTCCTCAGAGGCTTCCAGAAACTATTTTTAAATTATTATGCTATTACAATATCTAAAAATACATTCTCATAAAATTTCACTATCCACTTTAAGAATCAATTCCCCCTCTTTTATCATAAAGGCAGAATACCAGAACACATATGTCATTAGTTTTTAATATTTTTACATTGTTGCTTAAATATCCAAAGAATATGATCACCTTGAAAGTATCTGATGATTTAAAATTGATATTGCTATGCCAATGTAACTTTGTATAGTTGTAAGCCAAGTGTACATATTTTCCTCAAGAATATATCATTAAACTAACACTAAACAGATCATGGGAAAATGTTCATATTTTTAAAATAGCACAGTCTTTTAAACAGCATGCACTTTTTAATCTCTAGGTTATGAAAAACATAATTTTTATCAGAACTTTAGAATGGCATCAAAGCATCAAGTTATTAATGATACATATATTTTTGGTACCAGAGATTGAACCCAGAGGTGCTTAACCACTGATCTACATCTCCAGCCTGTTTTTATTTTTTATTTTGAGGCAGGGTCTGACTAAATTGCTGACGCTGGCTTTGAACTTGCGATTCTCCCGAGTTGCTGGGATTACAGGCATGTGTGTCTGTGCCCAGCTAATAATAATTATTTTTGAGTGAAAGGCTTAAGACATTGTTATAGGCAATGGGCTACGGGACCCCCAAAGCACAGAAAATAAAAGCAAAAATAGACAAATGGTATTATATCAAACTAAAATCTTATACACATACAGCAAAGGAAAAAAATCAACAAAGTAAAGAGACAACCTACAGAATAGGAGAAATTCCAACTGACAAAGAACTAATATCTGGCATATACATGGTACTCAAAAATCTTAACAACAACAACAACAAAAAACAAGTAACCAACTAAAAATGGGCAAATGATCTGGACAGACACTTATCAAAAGAGGAAATACATGCCAGGTATGGTAAAATACACCTGTAATCCTGAAGATTTGGGAGGCTGAGGCAGGAAAATTACAAATCCAAGCCCAGCCTCAGCAACTTAGGTGAAATATAGAATCACAATAGCTAAGATATAGAATCAACCTACGTGTCCACCAATGTATGATAAAATGAAGAAAATGAAGAATACTATTCAGCTATAAAAAAGACTGTAATAGGGCTGGAGTGGTGGCTCGGCAGTTATGGCGCTTGCCTGGCATGCACAGGTACACAACTTTAGACCCCAGAACCACATACACAATGAAGTGTCTGAGGAATGAAAGTCACATGAAAAAACTGAATAAAAACGGCTTCTCTCTTTCTCTCTTTCTCGCTGTCCCCTCTTTCTTTAAAAAAAAAAAAAAAGGACTGTAATCGTATCATCTGCAGCAATATGGATAGAACTGCAGGACATGATGTTAAGTGAAATAAGACAGACACAGAAGGGCTGGAACGGTGGCTCAGCAGCTGGAGTGCTTGCCTGGAATGCATGAGGACCCGTGTTCAAACCCCAGCACCACATACACAACTAAGTGTCAGGGAAATAAAGGCCAAATGAAAAAGTGAACAAAATTGATTTTCTCACTCTCTCACCATCTCCCTTTTCCTTTTTTTAAGAAAGAAGGACAGTGGGGGCTGGAGCGGTGGCTTGGCAGTTATGGTGCTTGCCCGACATATGTGAGTATACAGGTTCAAACCCCAGCACCCACGTACACTACTAAGTGTCAGAGCAACAAAAGCCATGTGAAAAACTCCATAAAAATTGATTCTCTCTCTCTCTAACACTGTCCTCTCTTTAAAAAAGAAAAAAAGGACAGTAAAATATATATATGTATTTTTTTTAACTAGGATAAAAAAAGAAAGAGGGACAGTGTGAGAGAGAGAGAACCAATTTTATTTAGCTTTTAATGTGACTTTCATTGCTCTGATACTTCATTGTGTATGTGGTTCTGGGGTTTCACCCTCTGTCCTCCCGCATGTCAGGCAATCACCATAACTGCCAAGCCACTGCTCCAGCCTCCCAGCCACTTTTTCACTTTTTTTTTTTAAGAGAGAAGGATAGTGAGAGGGAGGGAGGGAGGGAGAGAGAGAGAGAGAAAGAGAGAATCAACTTTTATTGAGCTTTTCACATGACCTTTGTTATTCTGACACTTAGTTGTGTAAGTGGGTGCTGGAGTTTGAACCCGTGAACTTGCGCTTGCCTGGCAAGCGCCATAACCACCGAGCTACCACTCCAGCTCCCACCCACTCTTAAAAAAAAAAAAAGACACAGAAAGACCAAGTACCACATGTTCTCTCTACTACAAGGAAGATTAAAAAGAGAGAGAGAGAGAGTTAACCTGCATGTAGAATAATGATTGCTTGAAGTGAGGAGGATAAAGGGAGGCTAGATTTGATACACTTTTTTTATAAACTTAATATAGGTAAAAACCTATTATGTCCTATGAGTTTGACAGTCTGAACTTCAGACCACTCTAGTGATTGTAGTGACCATATTTTTTTTTATTAAACGGTGTTTAAATTTACTTTTTTTTAATGCTTGAGATTGAATCCAGGGTCTTTTGCATGATAGACAACACAGAACTTACGAATAAAACACACTGACTATAAACTACAACCATATAACTATTCTAACACTGAATGTGAATGGTCTCAATGCACCACTCAAAAGACATAGTCTAGCAAATTGGATCAAAAAACAAAGCCCAACAACATACTGCTTAGGATGAAAGGATGGAAAAAAATCTACCAGGCGTGCTGCCCCAGAAAGCAAGCTGGAGTTGCAATTCTTATATCCAACAAAGTGGATTTCAAACATAAATTAATCAGAAGAGATAAAGAAGGCCACTATATCCCAGTAAAGGGAACACTACAACAGGAAGATATAACCATAGTAAATACATACTCTCCAAACACCAACGCCCCCAACTATGTGGAAAAATTACTCCAAGACATAAAACCACGTATGGACCTTAACACGATACTACTGGGAGACTTAAGTACTCCTCTATCACCAATAGACAGATCATCAAAGCAAAAATCAATAAAGAGATCTCCAATCTAAACAATATGTAAATCAAATGGACTTAAAGATATATACAGAATATTCCACCCTAAATTGGCTGAATATACGTTCTTCTCAGCAGCACGTGGATCTTTCTCCAAAATAGAACATATTCTAGTTCACAAAGGGAATTCTCAGCAAATATAAAAAAGTAGATATTATTCCATGTATCCTATCAGAACATGATGCCATGACCCTAGCAATTAACAGCAAAAATCATTACAGAAAACACACATATATGTGGAGATTGAATAACACCCTATTAAATGAAGAATATATCCAAGAAGATATGAGAACAGAAATTAAGGAATTCTAAGAAGAGAATGAAAATATAGTATATCAAAACCTCTGGGACAGG
>PVKS010003079.1:74258-108867 GCA_004027875.1 Aplodontia rufa
TTTAAAAAAAAAACCTCCGGGACAGCATGAGACCATTCATTTGGAAAATTTATAGCACTGACTGCCCACATTAAAAATCAGGAGGGTTTGAGGATTTAGCTCAGTGGCAGAATGTTTGCCTAGCATGCGCAAGGTCTCGAGTTCGGTCCTCAGCCCTAAAGAAAAAAAAATCAGGAAAAAGAGGCTGGAGCACTGGCCCAGTGGTTACAGCACTTTCCCAGCATCCGTGACTATGCGAGTTCAAACCCCAGCACCACATACACAATGAAGTCTCAGAGCAACAAAAGCCATGTGAAAAGCTAAATAAAACTGATTCTCTTTCACTCTCCCACTGTCCCTCTCTTAAAAATAAAAAAAAATCAGGCGCAATCCCAAACAAATAAGCTTATGCTCCAACTCAAATCTCTACAAAAGGAAGAACAATCTAATCCCAAAGCCAGCAGAAGACAGGAAATAATCAAGATCAAGGCTGAAATCAATGAAATTGAGAACAACAACAACATCAAAAAACCAATAAAAAGAATCAATGAAACAAAGAGCTGGTTCTTTGAAAAAATAAAGAAAATTGACAGACCCCTAGCTAATCTAACTAAAAGGAAAAAATCAAAGCAAATCAACAAAATAACCAACTAAAAGGGGGTGATCACCACTGACCCCCTTGAAATCAAAGATTATCAGAACATATTTTGAAAAACCATACTCCTCTAAATCAGATAATCTGGAAGACAAGGACAAATTTCTTTTTTTTTCCCCCTGCTTGAGCAAAATGCAGTCTGTTCTTTATTGTTGAACATTTTTCTACAGGTGCACAAACAAGGCTTTCATTATCAGCTTCATTGTACAATCATCTTTTCAGTTTCCCAGTAATCTTAAAGCATCAATCATTAGTACAATTTATGTCCTCGACCTCCCCACCACATTGACCATATTTTTTAAACCTGCTTTTTTTTTTTTTTCAAAGAGAGGGGACAGCGAGAGAGACAGAGAAAGAAAGAAACAACTTTAGTTTTTCACATGGCCTTAGTTGCTCCAACACTTAGTTGTGTACGTGGTGCTGGGGTTTGGACCCGGGTCCTCGCGCTTGCCAGGCAAGTGCCGAAACCATTGAGCCACCACTCCAGCCCCTTAAACCTGCTTTGACAAAGGACAGAGACAAAACACTGCCCCAAATTCTGTCTTTCTAAATTCCTCCAGAATGTTTTCACAAACAATTACCTCACTAGATAAGAGAAGCACCTAAAGGTTACTGCACTACATAAATCTAGAAGCCCTATCTTAGCCTAAATGAAAAGTTTCTTATTTAACTAGACTATGTTATAGGCTATATTACTCCTATACCCTATTAACTACTAGCTTAAAAACTATTTTGTTATTGTAACCTTACTAGATATTCCATAGCTATCCTAGGTCCTATAAATGTTAATTCTATAAAATATCTGTGCATCCTAATTTATGGGCTAAAAGGTTAAAGCCTAACCTCTACAGAGACAAAAAGGGAAAACATGTCTTAATTACTGCTAAGGAGTTAAAACTCAACCTCCACTAAGCCAGGAAAGGCAAACATATCTTATTTACTGCTAAGGAGTTAAAGCTCATCCTCTGCAACAGGAAAGGTAAACATGTCTTTCTGTAGATGTTTTACGTATACTGCTTCTTTGTTCCTTAGTTCTAACTATTTTGCTTTCTATTTCCAATTTTGTTTTAAAGTCAGTATAGCTTTATTTTCCATTATTTCTATATGTGTTATTACAAGTATCCTTCTCAACAATCACAACAGTTGTCTAAGCAATGGAATTCTCATAACAATCAGAGAGTTTCCAGTTTGAGTATATTCATAATACATATAATTACTAGAACACAGCCAATTCCTAGAAGGGATGGTTTTGGTAATCTCCAGGGCTGGCTTTGCCTAGCCCATCCCCAAGTCTGGACTTCTTCAGACAGAACTTCGGTGGACATTGCCTCCTCCATTTTCTGTCAAACTTGAAAGAAAGATTGTGATGTATAACCCACTACCCTGCCCATTTAAAGATAGTAACTCCCCCACCTGTGTCCACCCACCTCTTTCCAAAGACACCTTTCGGTACCCAGCCATCCTCTTCCGGTGAACTCTGAATCACTAAGACCCTCACCACGTGTGTGCAACCCCCCACCCCCTCCCCATTCTCTCCCAGTTGTCGCCTAATTCCTCTTTTTTTTCCTCATTTTTTTTATTAGAAGTATATAGAGATACAGTTGAGGGGAAAATATTATCTAAACATTAGTAATCAATGGATATAAACTTTGTTATCCAGGGGAAATGCCAAAACATGTATAACCACCTTGGGTTTTACTTGTTGCAGTTTCCCCCAGAAGAACTCATGCATTTAATGGGTAGCTCGTGGAGGAATCGCATCGGCTTCTGGGATGGTTCCCTCATATTCCCAATCTCCAGACTCCTAGGAGTTCTACATATATCCTTCCCCTCCCCCTCCCTATACCTCTAAGTATCCTAGGGAGCCATCCCCCTATTACTCTGAAAGTCATTCAATTTGAAGTTTTGTTAGGTTAGCCGTCTACCCTACTGCTTCCCCATATATTCTAGCATCCACAGATGAGAGAAACCATTCAGCCCTTGAGTCTCTGAGATTGGGAGACTTCACTAAGCATAATTCTATCCATCTCTATCCATTTGATAGCAAAAGCCATAATATCGTCCTCTCTAATGGCCGAGTAGTATTCCATTGTATATATGTACCAAAGTTTTTGTATCCACTTGTCCAGTGAGGGGCATCTGGGTTGGTTCCATAATCTAGCTATAGTAAATTGAGCTGCTATAAACATTGATGAAGCCACATGACTATAATACGCTGATTCTAAGTCTTTTGGGAAAATTCCCAGGAGTGGGATAGCTGGGTCGTAAGGTGGTTCCATCCTTAATTTTTTGAGGATTCTCCACACTGCTTTCCATAGTGGCTGAACCAGTTTGCAGTCCCACCAGCAGTGTAACAGTGTTCCTCTTTTCCCACAGCCCCTCCAGCATCTGTTGTTGTTTGTATTCTTCATTTTTGCCACTCTAACAGGAGTGAGGTGGTATCTCACGGAAGTTTTGATTTGCATTTCCCTTATAACTAATGATGTACAGCATTTTCTCATATATTTGTGGGCTTTCTGCACTTCACTGGAGAGAAGTTCCTTTTGAGTTCTTTAGCCCATTTATCGATTGGATTATTTGTGAGTTTGGACTTTAGTTTCTTTAGTTCCCTGTATATTCTGGAAATTAGCCCTCTGTCCAAGGTGTAGCAGGCAAAACTTTTCTCCCATTCTGTAGGTTCTCTCTTGATGCTCTTGACTAGATCTTTAGCTGTGCAGAAACTTTTCAGTTTAATTGCATCCCATTCATTTAATTTTGATTTTACAGCATGCGCCATAGGAGTTCTATTAAGAAGAAGCGGCCTACTCCTATAAGCTGTAGTGTTGACCCTATTTCTTTTTCTAGTAAATTTAAAGTTGTAGGCTTAATATCCAGGTCTTTGATCCATTTTGATTTAACTTTTGTGCAGGGCGAAAGATAAGGATCCAGCTTCAGTTGTCTACATATGGCTGTCCAGTTTGTCCAACACCATTTGTTGAACAGGCTATCCTTCTTCCACACTATACTTTTGCCCCCTTTATCAAATATCAAATAGTTAAGGATAAAAGGGTTTGTCTTAGGATCTTCTATTCAGTTCCACTGGTCTTCGGTTCTGTTTTGATACCAATACCATGCTGTTTTTGCTACTACAGCTCTGTAATATAATTTCAGGTCAGGGATTGAGATACCCCCTATCTCTTCCTTTCTATAGAGTAGTATTTTGGCTAGTCTGGGTCTCCTGTTATTCCATATGAACTTGAGAATTGCTTTACCTATATCTCTGAAAAATGCCATAGGTATCTTGATAGGGATTGCATTGAATCTGTAAAGGGCTTTGGGTAGAATGGCCATCTTTATTATATTGATTCTGCCTACCCATGAGCATGGTATGTTTTTCCATCTGCTCAGGTCTTCCATAATTTCTTTTTTTAGTGATTGATAATTTTCTTTGAAGAGGTCCCTAACATCTTTTGTAAGGTTAATGCCCAAGTATTTCATTCTTTTGGAAGTGATGGTGAATGGGAGAGATTTTCTTCATCTGCGGATTTGTTGTTGGTGTAAAGAAATGCTAGTGATTTGCTGGAGTTGACCTTGTATCCAGCTACTTTGCTAAAATCACCTATGAGCTCTAGGAGTTTTCTGGCTGATGTTATTGGGTCTTCTAGATATAAAATCATGTCATCTGTAAATAGAGATAACTTAATTTCCTCTTTTCCTATGCGAATACCTTTGATTTCCTTGTCTTGCCTGATAGCTCTGGCAAGGGTTTCAAGGACTATATTGAACAAGAGTGGGGATAGCGGATAGCCTTGTCTCGTACCTTAATTCAGTGGAAATGCTTTCAGTTTTTCTCCGTTGAGGATGATGTTGGCTATGGGTCTGTCATAGATGGTTCTGACATAGTTACAGTATCTTCCCTTGATCCCTATCTTTTCCAAAGTTTTGAGCATAAAGTGGTGTTGAATTTTATCAAATGCCTTCTCTGCATCAATTGAGATGATTATATGGTTTTTATTTTTAATTCTGTTTATGTGGTGAATTACATTTATTGATTTGCGTATATTGAATCAGCCTTGTTTCCCTGATATGAAGCCCACTTGATTGTAGTTGATTACCTTTTTAATGTGCTTTTGTATCCAATTAGCTAAAATTTTACTAAGGATTTTTGCATCAATGTTCATCAGGGAAATTGGTCTGTAGTTTTCTTTCTTTGACATGTCTTTGTTGGGCTTTGGAATCAGTGTAATGTTTGCTTCATAGAAAGTACTTGGGAGTGATCCCTCTCTATCAATTTCCTCGAAGAGCTTGAAGAGGATCGGTGTTAGTTCTTCTGTGAAGGCTTGGTAGAATTCTGCCGTATATCCATCCAGACCTGGACTTTTCTTTTTTGGGAGAGAAGGACAAATTTCTAAACATATACAACATCCCAAAATTGACAACTGAAATCCTAAACAGCCCAATAACAGGCACTGAAATTCATACAGCAATTAAAAGTCTTCCAAAGAAGAAAAGCCCAGGACCTGATGGATTCCCCACTGAGTTTTACCACACCTTTGAAGAAGAGCAAACACCTCTACTTATTAAGCTATTCCAAGAAATTGAAAAGGAGAGAACTCTCCCAAAAACTTTTTATGAAGCAACCATAACTCTGATACCAAAACCCAACAAAAATGCAGTATAAAAGAAAACTACATACCAATATCCCTGATGAATATCGATGCAAAAAATCCTTAATAAATTTCTCGCAAACTGCATTCAGAAACACATCAAGAAGATAATTCATCACGATCAAGTGGGCTTCATTCTAGGTATGCAAGGCTGGTTCAACATATTCAGAATTAAGAACAAAAACCTTATGATATTCTCAATCGAAGCAGAAAAGGCCTTCAATAAAATCCAGCACCCATTTATGCTCAATACTCTAAAGAAAATAGGGATCAAAGGAACTTATCTTAACTTTGTAAAGGCCATATATGCCAAACCCTCAGCTAGTATAATACTAAATGGAGAAAGGTTGAAAGCATTTCCACTAAACTTGGGAACAAGAAAAGGCTGCCCACTCTCACCACTTTTATTCAGTATAGTCCTTGAGAACTTGGCTGGAGCAATCAGGCAAGAGTAGGAAATCAAAGGCATAAGAACAGGAAGGGAGGAAGTCAAACTATCCCTTTTTGCTAATGACATGATCCTGTATCTGGATGATCAAAAAAAAAATTCCACCAGAAAACTGTTAGAGCTTATAAACAGATTTGGCAAAATAGCAGGCTACAAGATCAACACCCATAAATCAATAGCTTTCCTATACACTAAAAATATTAGTGCAGAAGAAGAAATCAGGAAATTAGTCCCATTCACAATATCCTCTAAAAGAATAAAATTCTTGGGAATTAATCTAACAAGAGAAGTAAAAGACCTCTACAAGGAGAGAGGTCTTGTTTCTAATTCAGCTATTAGAAAGAATGATATTGGGGTTGGGGATTTAGCTCAGTGGCAGAGCGCTTGCCTAGCACACGCAAGGCCCTGAGTTTTGGTCCTCAGCCCTGAAAAAGAGAAGAAAGAAAGAAAGAACGAATGAATGATATTGCATCCATTGAAGGTAAATGGATGGCAATGGAAGAAATCATGCTGAGTGAAGTTTGCCAAACCCAGAGAGTCAAGGGCTGAATGTTTTTCCTCATTTGTGGAGGCTAGAGCTAAACCCAGGCTTGGGGGAAAGGCAGTCAAACTCACGTATTAGACCCAACAAAGGCACAGCAACACATAATCTAGGGGAACCATAGGCATGTATGTGGGGAAGGGGAGAAGGGAGAGGCAGGTATGCAGGAGAGGTAGGCAGGATAGGGAGGATTTAGGGAGACAATGCACAATGTAGCATACACTTTACCCCCCTGGAAGTCAAATGATACTTATACCATTATTTAATTCTGGAAAATATACACTCACACACATACACATACACACACACACACACACACATACACACACCCATACACACATACAGATATACATATACAGAGAGAGTCACGTATATCTCATAGGGGTATAATATAGAAAAATCAAGGGATTGGGGAGTGGGCATTGTGGGGGAAACTGATTTAAGACCAAATGCACATTATATTGTCACTTTATATGCATTTATGATTGTCCAACAATTCAACTCCTTAATAAAATTAAAAATTAAAAAAGAAATTGAATACATACTGTTACCTTTCAACAACTTGTTTATGGATTGTTTTCCACTGTTCTTTGTCAGAGTCAGTTCCTAAGTCAGGGTGCAGAGACTTCAGAGGAACACCAGCAACATTCACCCCACTCCACAAGGGCACTAAAAATATATAAATATCTCAGAATGAGCTCTTCTTCTTGATATTGCATGAGCTGTTTCAGTTTTTTAAAAGTTAATTACTATCTTACACTGTATGTTTAAAAATACATTAAAATGGAAAAAGAGGGAATTATAAGAAATAACATTAATTTAGCCCAAATTATTATATCTTAATAAAGCCGTTTAAAAGTCACAGTAAATTAAAATGCTCCAGACAAGATAAATACTCAGGGGCTGGATTGGTGGCTCAGTGGTTACGGCATTTACCTGGCATGTGAGAGGACACAAGTTCAAACCCCAGAACCACATACACAACGAAGTGTCGGAATAATGAAAGCCACATGAAAAACTAGATAAAATTGATTCTCACTTTCTCACTGCCCCCCTCTCTCTTTATTAAAAAAATGAGTACTCAGCTTGATTTTTAAAACAGGTATACAGAGGCTGTAGCTGTAGCTCAGTAGTCACAGTGCTTGCCTGGCATGTGCAAGGACATGGGTTCAAACCCCAGCACGGCATGCACTGAAAGCCAAATGAAAAACTGGATAAAATTGATTCTTTCTGTCTCTCTCTTTAAAAAAAATAAAAAGCTACATGTTTCATGCACTGTTTGGTGAGCAGGAATACAATAGAAAAGATGTAAAGAAAAGGAACAGGAGACAGAGAAAGATGTCTGACTAGAGGAACACAATGCTTCCCCTACCCTGCTCATACTCAAAGTACAAAACAATGAATAAACAACTATATTCTGACTGGAGTGTCTGGTGGAGAGCACTGGAGTGCAGCAAAGAATGGTGGAGACCAACTGTAACACATAGACTCAGGATGGCAACATAGAAAAGGGAACATGATCTCCCACCTCTGTAACCCTATCTCCCTAAGTCACAAACAGCTCAGAACTAAAAGAGACCTCTGCTAAAGGGGAAAAGCCAAGCAAAAGGCCCCCAACGGTCTCCATTAAAGCCATGGATACCTACAATCTTTGCTGCTGGAGAATCCTGCAGTCCTCACAATCCCTAAACCCAACAGAGAGAGCTGCCTATAGAAGACACAGCTATGATGTCCTTAAAAAGGAGCCCACATTACCACTTCCAGCCCCCACCCCCACTCCCAGGACCAAGGCTACTGTTGCATGGTATCATTTTAATACTAGAGCCATTGCTATAGGACATCTTGCACTGGGAGCAATAGTTCACCATATCACCCCATTCTCAATGCTCCACTGTCACTGTACTATGCTCACACTGGTGGGTGTAGCACCCTGACCCAAGACGTAGAAAGCCTAGGCCCAGTAGAACAGCTATGTCCCCTGTATTAGAGCCTAGACAGCCCCTGTGTACCCAGGAGCCTGGGGTTACCTTATCCCAGTGCAGACCAGCCATAGGGCACCTCATGGAGATCAATCAGCCTTCAAACCAGTCCCCGATATGTAGGTCATTCTTGACCTGATGGGAAACGGCGCTTGTGTACACACTTTGTACAGTACCCACCCATCCCTAGTGGGGAGGCCACTCTCTACCTAGAAGAGTAGCAGAACAACTCGTGCAGCCTTGGCTACCAAGGCATTCACAGGCATCACTGATAATAATTACAACTGAAGAAACTCTTTAGAGACTATACTGCTGTGCCTACCTAGTACCAAACACTACACACCTTACCCAACTGCCATATTAGGATAGTAGAAGTATTTTCCTAGAAAAATCACTTCATAAAACCTAAAAAGATGACCATTCCACAGGTGTACAGCTATCAATGCAGGGACACAAGAAGCATGACACTGCCAAAGAAATCACAATAATTCTCAGTAACTAATCTCAAAGGGGAAATTTACTAATTCCTTGAAAAGGAATTCAAAATAATCAGTAAAACACAAGAGGAAACAGACCTGTAATACAATGAAATGAGGAAAATAATTCATAATCTGGAAGAAAAACTCATCTAGGAGATAAATGTCATTTTTTTAAAAAAGAAAGAAAGAAACAGAAGGCTGAGGACATAGCTCAGTTGTAGAGTGCTTGCTTAGCATGCATTAGGCTCTGGTTTTGATCCTCAGAACTAGAGAGAGAGAGAGAGAGAAGGAGATGGGAGGGAGAGAGAGAGAATTTTAAAAGCAGCAAGAAGAAATTGCAAGTTACATATAATTCTCAACTAAGCCAACAGCAGATTTCTCAGCAGAAATCTTGCAGGTCAAGAGAATGGAATAATATATTCAGAGGGCTAAAAGAAGAAAATTGTCAGCCAAGAATACATATCCAACAAAGCTATTCTTCAGAAATAAAGATATAGCGAGGCATGATGGTGCACACCTGTAATCCCAGCGGCTCAGGAGGCTAAAGCAGGAGGATTGCAAGTTCATACTTACCTCAGCAATTTAGCAAGACTCTAAGCAATGCAGCAAGTCCCTGAAGGGCTGTGGATATGGATCAGTAATTAAGCACCCTGGGTTCAATCCCTGGTTACAATCAATCAATCAATCAGTCAATAAGAAATAAGTTATAAAGTCCTTCCCAGACAAGCAAAAACTGAGGGAATTCACCACATCTAGACTAGCCTTATAAGAAATGCTTAAGGAATTGCTTCTACTAGAAGCAAAACGATGATAATTACTATCATGAAAATATAAAACTCATTTTAGAGGTACATTCAAGATCAAACTCAGAATACGCCATTACTATAAAGGTGATAAATAAACTTTCAAATTTCAACTAGGAAGATTAAATGTTAAATGGCCAATGACAACTATAGCTACAAAATGTTAAGAAAAACACATACATAAAGAAGGAAATCAAAGTAATAAAATGTAAATTAGCACATCCATTACGGAAAACTACATGGAGATATCTCAAAAAAATTAAAATTATAATTGCCACACAATCCACCAATCCCACTACTGGACCTACAATATATCCAAAAGAAATGAATCACCAGCATACTGAAGAGATATCTGCATGCCTATGCTTACTGCAGTACTATTCATAGCAGCCAAGATCTGGAAACAACCTAAATGTCCAATAGCAGATGAATGGATTTAAAAATGGGAGATACATATGTGCATGTGCACTAGAATATTATTCACCCATAAAAAGATTTGCAAACAACATGGATGGAACTAGAGGATATCATGTTAAGCAGAATAAGCCAGACACACAAAGACAGAAGCAATTGATCTTACTTGAATATGGAATCTAAAAGTGTTAACAGCATAGAAGTAGAGAATAGCTGCTACCAGAGACTGGAGAAGAGAGAAGGAAAAGGAGGTTAATTGGTCCAAAGTTATGAGTAGATAATTACTAGGGTTCTATTGCACAGTGGGGCAAATATAGTTAACAATAATGTATTATCAATTCCAAAATAGCCAAAAGAGGTTTTGGAATGCTATCATCACAAAGAAGTTATAAATTTGAAGTGATATACAATGCTAATTATCTTAATTTGATCATTATATAATGAATATTGTACCCTCTGAATATGTATAATCATTGTTTCAATTTAAAAATTAAAGGAATATGAAAAGATTCACCATGGAAAGAACTATACTAACATCAGAAAAATAGATTTTGAAGAAAATAAGCATTAGTAGAAATAAGGATAGTTATATAAAAACAATAGGTTTATACTTACCACTAGAATCACCATGTTCTCCAATAATCCAGCCATGGCAGCTTGTAGGATGGACACCTAGCTTTTCTCCAATTAGGTAACGGAAACGAGCAGAGTCCAGATTGCAACCACTTCCAATTACACGACTTGCAGGTAAGCCACTTATCTTCCAGACCACATATGTCAAAATATCCACTAGGACAAACAATTCATGTTAGAGAAAGATTCATAGTAACTTCTTTTTATAATTTGCTTTTCTGAATAGATCAATTATCAAAATACAGAGTCATCAGAGTTCAGAATGAAGTGAAGAAAATCACAAAGATGGATAATCACTTACATAATTTTTTAAAATATTATTTACTACTACAGTTTTAAAACAAAAAGCCTCTTTTGAGATTCCAAATATGTCTATCTGTATATCTAATAATCAGTATATCTAGCTGGGCCCAGTGATGCACACCTATAATCCCAGCAACTCAGGAGGCTGAGATGGGAGGATCAAAAATTTGAGGCTAGCCTGGGCAATGTAGAGACCTTGTGTCAAAAAAAGGTGGGGGCTGGGGATATAGCTCAGTGGTACAGTATCCCTGGGTTTATCCCTAGTACCGCACACACACACAAATCAGTATATACAATCTTTTCCTCTAATTTTACCTCCTTATTTAAGCTCCTAGATTTCTCTTCTCCATTAGAACATCCTCATCTAAGCTACCAACCTGTGCCCTAGAACAGTGCCATGATGTATCCCGGACTATGTGTAGGTGTGCAAGCTCAACAAAAGCATGAGAAGTTCCCAAGCTTTGTTCTGACTTGAGACTCTGTGCAAGCATGAAGGAAGCTGCCTAGCTGGGTGCTGAAAACATGTCCCAGCAAACACACACAGCCCTCCAGATAACAATGGGAGATAACTTTTGGTTCCAGGCACTTAAGGGAAGTTATGTCCAATCATTAACTCAGCACTAAGCAAATGGAACAAAAACTTGTGGCAATGCGTAACAAAAAATATAGTCTTTACAGAATTCAGTCATTAAAACCATGAAACAAACAAACCACTACAACGTAGCAATGACAACAAACCTGAGAGAAAGGAGAATCAGTCTTCAAATAATTTTCAAATGTCCAGTTTTCAACAAAAAAAGAAAGACAGGGGCATAAGCAACCTATAGAAACTGTCCCCAGATGAAATACAGACAAAGACTTACTAGGCAAACACTTTAAATCAGCTATTTAAAATATGCTTAAAGGGGGGCTGATGTGGTAGCTCAGTGGTTATGGCGCCTGCCTGGCATGTGTGAGGACATGGAACCCAGCACCATGCACACAACGAAGTGTTGGAGCAACAAAAGCCATGTGAAAAACTAAATAAAATTGACTCTCACTCTCTCACTGTCTCTCTTTAAAAAAAATACAAAAATAAAATATGCTTAAAGGGCTGAAGGAATGCATGCATAAAGATCTAAAGAAAAAAATGTAAGGAAACATGAGAAAGTTTTCTCACTAAATAGAAAATATCAATAAGTAGAAATTATGAAAATGAAAGAGAACAAATAAAAATTCACAAGAACAGCTCAATATCAGACTGAGAAGTCAGAAGAGTCAGTGATTCAAAAATAGGTAAACTTGGGGCTGGAGCGGTGGCTCAACGGTTACAGTGCTTGCCCAACATGCGTGAGTATGTGAGTTCAAACCCCAGCACCACATACACAACTAAGCGTCAGAGCAATGAAAGCCATGTGAAAAACTAAATAAAAATTGTTTCTCTCTGCCTCTCTCTCTCTCTCACCGCCCCTCTCTCTTCAAAAAAATATTTTAAAAAAATAGGTAAACTTAAATGTTACTATGACCGGAAAGGAAAAAGAACAAAGAGCCAAAGTTGCACAACATTGTGACCATACTAAAAGCCACTGAACTGTCCCCTTTAACTGCATGCTATGGGGATTTCACTTCAATTTTTAAAAATGAACAGCTGAAGACACTTCTGCAAGAGTAGCAATAGCACCAACATATACATTACTTGGCAGAACTTATCCTTCAAAAATGAAGACTGTGAGACTAAAATTAAAAGGACTGACAATACCCAATATTGGCAAGGATATGAAGCAATTAGAAATCTCTTACAGTACTAGTGTGAGAATGTAAAAAGATTTTCAAAAACCATTTTGAAAAACTCTTTGATGTGTTCTAATAAACTTACACCTATCATACAAATCACCCATACTTCCCCCAGGTATTCACCCCCCCAAAATGAAGGCATATGACCAACTAATACATGTATACAAATGCTTGTATCAGTTTTATTCATAATAGCTCCAAACTGGAAATAGCTAAATATCTATCAACAGTGAAAGGAATATATTAAAATGTATAAATAAAATAATATTTTTAAGCAATAAGAAGGAACAAATCACTCAAATACTCAACAAATCACTCAAATAATCAACAACATGGATGAATCCAAAAAGAGTTATGCTGGTTGAAAGGAGAAAAGATTAAGTCACTATGATTCTATTTATTTAAAATTCCAGGAAATGAGACCAGACATGGAACAGAGATGAACTGCAAAGGAGCACAATGGAATTTTCAGAGGTAACAGAAATGTTCGGAATCTTGATTATAGTGGGGTTCAATAGCAGATTATATCTATCAAAACTCACTGCATTGGCTGGGGATGTAACTCAGTGGTACAGTGCTTGGCTAGCATGTGCCAAGCCCTGGGTTCTATCCACAGCACCTAATACAACAACAACAACAATCTTATTGTATTGTGTACTTTCGTTGTACAAGTGCAGTTTATCATACATAAATGTTACCTCACTGAAGTTTTAAAAAAGAAGGAATGGTATAGAACAATCATCCTTATCAGCAAAAGAAAGGAGAAAATACTCACCTGGGTTTGAAACAATGAGCATTTTACAGTCAGGACTATAACGGACTATGGCAGGAATGATTGATTTCATGATAGTCACATTACGTTGGACCAGGTCAAGGCGACTTTCTCCCTCATTCTGCCTTGCACCTGCTGTGACAATAACTAATTTGGAGTTTTCAGATACCTTGTAATCTAAAACAAAAAATAATAGCATTTGGATCAAGATTTCCATAATTACTCTAACTTAACTCTTTAAAAGTCTATTATATGGGGCTGGAGCAGTGGTTCAGTGGTTAAGGTTGTTTCCATGGCTTGTGTGAGGATCTGAGTTTGAACCCTAGCACCACGTACACAATTAAGTGTCGGAGCAATGAAAGTCACATGAAAACTAAATAAAATTGATTCTCTCTCCCTCTCTTTCTCTCTCTCTCCCTCCCTCCCTCTCTTTCTTTAGGGGGAAAAAAAGTCTATTATATGTTCTTGGTATTAAGGTATTAAAGTACTAATCTACCTTCACGTCTAGCATTTGCAAATTGACATCTGTTATGCAGTAATATCTTATATAAAATTAAGTCTTGTCACTACTGCTTGCCAATTTTCACATAGCCACCTCCAGATACTTTATAACAGAAGAACCTACTCTCCCCTTTAGCTCACATTCCCATTTGTTATTAAGGCCCAAGGCAAGGGCAGTTAGCTCTCTGTCTTCTCATAAACACCATAATGAATCAAAAGCTTAAATCTCTGAGAATTTATGTGCATGCATTCAAATTCTAAAAGCCAGAATATATTTATTTATATCAAATTATTTGTAAGGGACTATATTTCAGATCATGAAAAAGTTCTTGATCCACTCAAGAAAATACTTACTAAATGAAACAAAAACATAAATATTTCACTTACTAAATCCAATACCAATATAAAATGCTTATTATAATAATCAAATATTTTTCAATTACCAATTCCTCTGCTAAGCATCTCTTAATCATATCATTCATAATTATCATAATCTCTTTTTAAAGAATTTTTATAGCATTTACTATCTATAATTTTCAAATAGGCATTTTAACATAGCACCATATTATCTTCCAGTGGCTATGTCTTAAACCCCTAACTTGATCATAAGTTCCATAATAGGTTCTGATCTCATATTCCTCCCCTCCTTCCACAAATATCTTAGCACCTTCTGTTTCCAGCACATAGACTCATTGTACATATAAGACATTAAAAACAAATACAATAATCAATGATACTCCACTGCTCTCTTTCATTAGAGCTCATAAAATGTGTTTCCAAAATATTCTGTGAACTAAATCATTCATATAGAAATGTATAAGAAATGTTTTAAAAATGTTAATTTTTAAAAAATGTTACAAGTTAACAACTGTTAACACTATACAAATTAATAAAATATTGCCAATACCTTAAAAGACCTGTGTTCCCCTAACAGATTACATCTATGCTCTTCCAGCTACTGGAAATCATAACTCTACCTTTAAAAAAAGTAGCTTTAGGGGCTGGAGCGGTGGCTCAGCGGTGTCGCCACATACACAACTAAGTGTTCGAGCAACTAAGGACATGTGAAAAACTAAATAAAGTTGTTTCTCTCTTTCTCTGTCTCTCTCACTGTCCCTTTTTCTAAAAAAAAAAAAAAAAGTAGCTTTACTCATCTATGCATATTTAAATAACTATTTTTAGCAGTTTTTGAACCATACACATTCCTTTAGCTAAGTATTATGTATCTGATAATTCATCCACATCAATGTATGTCCTGTACTTCATTCACTTTCACTGCTATGTAAGCTTACACAAGGCATAAATTAAAACACAGTACATTCTTCTTTATGTATTATAGTGTAAATATGCACAAGCTTCCCTTGGAAATACACCTAGGAAGTATAATTTCTAGGTTGTCAGGTATGTTCAACTTCACCAGGTAATGATAAATATTAAAAAATGATTTTACTACAACATACTTTAACATGCCATGCTTGAGAACACCTATTGTTCTACCGCCTAACAAGCAGTACTATCATACTTTTGTCAATCTAATGAGTGTATTATCATATATTGATATGATTTTATCTTCCTTTCCTTGGTGACTAAAGAGACTGTCTTTTCCCTATATTTACAGTTTCTTCTTTTGTAAAAGTCATTCTCTATTTTTCTACTGGGCTATGTGTACTTATCTTTTTTCCTTTTTATTGGTGCATTATAATTATACATAACATTGGGATTTGTTGTTACACATGTACATGTATACAATAAAACAGTATATGTGTGTTTATCTCATTACACAAGTATTTTTCATTCTAAACACTATTCCCTTCACACTTATGTTGCAAATATCCTCTCTCAGTTTATAGTTTACTCTTCACTCTTTTACATTGTCTTTTTGAGAATACAAACTCTTTTTTTTTTCTTTTTCTTTTTGGTACTGAGAATTGAACCCAGGGGCACTTAAAACACTGAGCTCTGCCCCCAGCCCTTTTTATTTTTTATTTTGAGACAGGATCTCTTGCCAAGTCACTCAGGGCCTCGCTCAGTTGCTGATGCTTGCTTTGAACTTGTGATCCTCCTGTGTCAGCCTCACAAGTCACTAGGATTACAAGTGTGCACCACTGTGCCCAAGGTAAACACAAACTCTTAATTTAATATTCTTTATTGTTTGTGCTTTTTGTATCTTTGTGTTTTAAGAAATTCTTCCCTACTCTGAGGACAAAGATATTATCATCTTCTAAACTGAAGGTTTAGAGTTTTGCTTTTCATATTCTGATCTTTAACCAAGCCGGACTTGATTTTTGTGTGAGATACCAGGCATGGGTTTGATTTTTATTTCTTTTCACAAATATAAGCATGACCGTATCTAAAAATTTTATAAATTCATAAATTTCTCATTTTCTTAGAGTTTTATGCCAATATTTTGTCTATGCACTTAGTGTAGTCCTGATAGTAAAGCAAGCTCCTACACCTCCTTGTTTCTCATGACTGTCTTTCTGTAGGGCTGATTTTTTTTGTTTGTTTTCCTTAAGAGTTAGGGGGCTGGAGCAGTGGCTCAGCGGTTACAGTATTTGCCTTGCATGCCTAAGTATGCAGGTTTGAACCCCAGCACCACGTACACAACAAAGTGTCAAAGTAACCAGAGTCATATGAAAAACTAAGTAAAACTGATTCTCTCTTGTCTCCTTAAGAATTAGGGCCTTCCAATGTTACTTGGGCTTGTCTCAAACACCCAAACTCCTAAGATCAAGTGAACCTTCTGTCTCAGCCTCCCGAGTGAATAGCTAGGACTACAGAATGCAGCACTGTGCCTAGATTCTCTGACCATTTTTACAGTCCTCTCTTGTTCCTTAGTATTGTCCAATTCCTCAAAAATATGTCCACACAGGGAATTTGTATTTGGCCTTCTTGAATTATTTGGCTTTTTGAATCTATAAACTACTATTTTTCATTAGTTCTCAAAAATAGACAATCTTATGTTTAAACTTTTCCTCTGTTCCATTCACTTTTCTAATTAGATACATTACATTTTGTCTTTCTAGCCTCCATGATTCTTTTGTGTGTTTGTGTGTATTGCTGGGAATTGAACCCAGGGCTTCGAACATGCTAGGCAATCACTCTACCAACTAAGCTACAACCCCTGTCCCTGTATCCTCCTTGATTCTTAACCTGTCTAATTCTTGCTGACTTCTGGGTAGCTGTTTTAGATTCACTATTTCTCTCCTCAAATGTGTCTATTATTAAATCCATTGAGTTTTTAATTTCACTATATCTCATGTTTAGAAGTTATATTTGGTTATTTTAAAAAAGTTTTTACAGTTTCCTGTTTTATGATATTTTCAAGTTTATCCTTTCTTTCTTTCTTTTTTAAAGAGAGAAAGGGACAGTGAGAGAGAGAGAAAAAGGGAAAACCAACTTTTATTTAGTTTTTCATGTGGCCTTTGTTGCTCCAAAACTTCGCTGTGTTCGTGGTGCTGGGGCTCAAACCCATGTCACTGAGTATGCCAGTCAAGCACTGTAACCACTGAGCCACTGCTCCAGCACACTGTCCTTTATTTCTTTACATAAAATATCCATATTTGTTTTATAATTTGTTTGATAATTTTGAAATGTATGGTAACCTGTTCTTGTCATCTCTGCTGGTTCTTGCTCATGCAATTTCTTACAGATTTAATTATTCCTACTGTAAGATGTTCATTTTTCTTTGAATTTTATTTGTGGAACTTTTTTGAGCCCTGAAACAAGTTTCTTCAAGACACCATCTGAATAATAAATTTTAGAACACAAATAAGAGTTGGCTTGTTGTTCCAAATCCTTAGCAGTCATTTTCCCCCACTAAAATGTCTGAGAAACTCAATTTCACTTCCATAGTTCCCAGAGGCAGGGAGAGGAGAATTCTTTCTAGGTCATCCTTCTATTAAGGGTACATAAAGTTCAGGGATTGGTAAATGATGATAGATAACAGCCAGTCATATCTGACCCATCACTTGTTCTGTACATATATTTTCATTAGAACATAGTGATACCCACTTGATTACATATTGTCTATGGCTGTTTTTGTACTACAACAGCAGAGCTGAATAGCTGGAACAGGATCCATACAGCTGACAAAGCCTAAACTATTTATTGTCTGGCTGTTTACGTAAAAAGTTACTGACCCCTTTGGCTGGGGCCATGGCTCAGTGGTAGAGCACTTGCCTAGCATGTGTGAAGCACTGGGTTCGATCCTCAGCACCTCATAAAAATAAATATGGTATTGTGCCACGTACAACAACAACAACAAAAAGTTGCTGACCCCCTAGTCAGATGTAGGTGTATACTTATAAGCCCAGCTGCCCACTGCGTTGAACCCAGGGAGCAAAATTCCCCAGGATTCAACCCCAATACCACCCCTCACAAAAAAAAAAAAAAGAAGAGGAAAAGAGGAGAAAAGGAAAAAAGTTTATAGATCCATGGTAGAGTCCATTGGGGTACCAGAATTAAGGAGTCATCTCCTATGCAACTCCCCATATTAGATTCTCACTCTAGCCTCCTCAATCCTGTGAGACAGTAAAAATCAAAATTGATGTTTACTAGATTTGGCTAATGCTATCAGGGTGAAAACTAGCTATAGTGCTCTGCTTAACACTCTGTTTTCCTTACCTTTTGGTGTTTGTTCTGAAAATGTCTCACTTTGTTGAGTTTATTATATCTTTAAGGACTGATATATTTTCTTTCATATTTTATGCAGAAGTTTTGTCATTTTTGGCAAAAAGATTAATCCAGGTGCTTATCCTACCATATTATTAGAAATTAAAGGTTAAATGACACTTTAAAAGTATTTTAATGGGCTGGAGTGGTGGTTCAGCAATATTGCGTTTGCCTGACTTGTGTGAGGATCTGGGTTCAAACCTTAGCACCACATACACAACTAAGCATCAATGAAAACCAGATGAAAAACTAAATAAAGTTGGTTCCCTCTTTTCCCTCTCCCCCTCTCCTTCTCCCTTTCTTTAAAAAAAAAAAAAGTATTTTAAGATGGTAGTATCTCTTTTAATGTGACTCCATTTATCCAATTTACTAGGTTAAATGACATAAAATATGCTAATACCCTAAACACAATGCTTTCAACTAGTTGACTACTATAGAGTATGTCTGTGCACTTCTGCTCATTAGTTACTGCAAATCAATAATTAATCACATTTGTATCCAAATATATTCATGCCAATTATATTTGTTATTAATCATAAATATGATATAAATCAGTAGTATATATGAGTGTGAAAGAAATACATAGTAAAGATAAATATGACATTCAGGATTGAGGTTTGAGGACTAGAGAGATACAAATAGATGTAATGCACAATGTAGCAACTGAATTGATAATATTTTATTTCTTTTGCTGCATGGTAGATATACTGTTTGTTATATTTCTCTCTCTCTCTCTCTTTTTCAGCACTGGGTAAAAAACCCTGGGCCTCCTGCATGCTAGGCAACCACTCTTTCACTGAGCCACACTCTTAGTTCCTGTCATATTATTCTTAATCTCTTTCTTCATGTCAAGTACTTTATTTTTTTTTTTAAAGAGAGAGGACAGTGAGAGAGAGAGAGAGAGAGAATCAATTTTTATTGAGTTTTTCACATGGCTTTTGTTGCTCTGACATTTAGTTGTGTACATGGGTGCTGGGGTTTGAACCCGTGTACTTGTGCATGCCGGGCAAGCGCTGTAACCACTGAGCCACCACTCCAGCCCCATGTCAAGTACTTTATGATAAACTAAATTTAAAAGTACTTCTTTGAAAATTAAATTGAATACTTTGGAGAGACATTAAAATCACATTGCTCAAAAATTATCCTTTTAGTTATAAAATGTTAAAATGAAGGAAAATCACAAAAGTGTTGTAATCACATTGCTTTATTAATGTCTTTAAATTTCTTATAGACTTTAAAAAAAAAAAAAGAAATCAAAGCGATCATTATTGCTGTACTTTAAGACACTGCAAAACTTCAATCAGCTGAGTCATACTCAAAGGCCTTAACCTACAATCAAACAACATCAGCAGGGACTGGAGCAGTGGCTTGGTGGTGCCCAGCATGCGCAAGTACACAGGGTTCGAGCCCCAGCACCCACATACGCAACTAAGTGTTAGAGCAACAAAAGCCATGTGAAAAACTCAATAAAAATTGATTCTGTCTCTCTTTCACTTTCACTGTCCTTCTCTCTTTAAAAAAAATCAGCAAATAAACTTCTAAGCAAATTCACATATTTTATTTCAATATAATAAAATGATCATATGGCAGCTCTTTCTGACATTTTTAAATTAAATAACCATCTTCAGTACCAATCATTTAGATAAAATGGGTTTAAGATCAGAGGATTAGATAAGAGGGTTTCTAGTAAAGAATAATCTGTTAAATCACATTATGAAAAAGTGCTCTATTAATTCTGGTGTAAATAAAATGATTATTTTTCCCAATACTGTGAGGCTTCTTAGTTGGTCAACACATGATACTAATGCTAATGGGGCCAACTTGTCCACTTCCTGTGTTCTATGGCCTGATGCTATACCTTGAAATGTGGTCCTCTATAAACATAGGAAGAAAGCAAGGTAAGAATATGTAACAACAAATCTCATCATTATGTACAACTATAATGCACCAAATAAAAAATGTGGAAAAAGGGTTGGAGCAATGGCTTAGCGGTCACAGTGCTTGCCTGGCATGTGCAAGAACAGAGGTTTGAACCCTAGCACCACCACATACACAACAAGGTGTCAGAGCAACAAAAGTCACGTGAAAAACTAAATTCTCTCTCTCTCTCTCACTGTCCCTCTCTCCTTAAAAAAAAAAAAAAGGATGCAACAGTTAAGTAAAAACAAATGCATGAGCTGGGCACAGTGGTGCACATCTATAATCCCAGCAAGTTGGGAGGCTGAGACAATAGGATCACAAGTTCAAATTTAGCCTCAGCAATTTAGGTCCTAAGCAACATCTCAACTCAAAATAAAATATAAAAAGGCTTGGGGATGTGGCTCAGTTGTTAAGTGCCCCTGGGTTCAATCCCTGGTGCCAAAAAAAAAAAAAAAAAAATATATATATATATATATATATATATAGAAAAGGAAAATAAGCAAATAATAATATTAACAGAAGAAATTCAAATGTTCTTTATACTTTAAATATTTTTCATATTTTCTCCAATTATAATTAAATGTTTTTTAAAAACTTTTAAATTATATGTTCTAATGACAGTGATAATTTTATATTTAAATAAATTTTATGAAGTAATGTTTGTTAACATCAATTTGGTAAAATTCATTATTTTTTTAAAGCTCTGAAAATAACTTTATAAAACTAAAATTAACCTTTTCCAGAGACAATCTTTGAAGTACTAAAGAAAAGACTGCCATGCTGAAGATCCATCGTTTCTCCTTTCAATTTGTCCACTGCGACATCAACAAGGGCAAGTTCATCAGCCAAATCCTAAAATACATGAAAGTTCTGAATAATATGTTCCTACTTAAGTTCTAGAAGACTGAAAAAAATTTTCATATGGCTACTTTATAATCAAAGGAGTTTCATATTTTCAAATGGGAAAGATTACATAAAAACAGTTGCTGGATGTACTCCTAGTGTGGCCAGAAGCTGAGTTAAGTAACAGAATGTATGAAAAATTGTTTTGCCTTCACATAATTGTTAGAATTTTTTAGAATGGTCATTTTTGCCCGTTCAGATAACAATGTAAACCCAAACAAAAGTTATAAAATTCTTTCAAATGGTTTTGTTATATTGAACTTTAAGCCTAATTCTTAAGTTGGCTGAAAATCCTATGGCCAGATAGGAAGTCACTAATGGTGAACATCTACTGTTTTGTCATGCTTTCCTTAGTATATCTTTTTCTTTTCTCTATTCTCTCCTCCCTTCTATCCCTTTCTTTTTTGTACTGAACCCAGAAGCACTCCACCACTGAACTACAATTCCCCAACTCTTTTTATTTTTTATTTTGCGACGGAGTCTCAGTTACCAAGTCTGGTATAGAACTTGTAATAGTCCTACCTCAGTAGCTGAGATTACAAAAGCATGTGCCACCACACCTGGCCAGTATCTCTTCTCTAGTAATAGAATTCTTTTTGGTAGGAACTCATTGCATCCGGTTAAGTGCAGTACAACTGACATTGGTCTTTCAAAATTAAATCGGGCCCAGTCAACAGTTCAATCCTTTCCTTTTGGCAACACTAAACTCATTTAAAAATGGGCATATGGGGGGTTGGAGCAGTGGCTCAGTTGTTGAAGCACTTGGCTGACATGCGACAGGACCAGGGTTAAAACCCCAGTACCACATACACAATAAAGTGTTGGAGAAATGAAGACCAGATGAAAAAATACAATTCTTTCTCTTGCTCTCTCTCTCTCTCTCTCTCTTAAAAACAAGTAGGGCATATAGGGGTTGGAGCAATGGCTAGGGAGTTGGAGCACTTGCCTGGCGTGCACAAGGACCCTGGTTCAAACCCCAGCACCACAAACGTGTCAGAGAAACAAAGCAAGATGAAAAAAGAAAATAAAATTGATTTCTCTTTCTTTTTCCCTCTCGTTAAAAAAAATGGGCATGAGGTCTCAATATACAAGTGAAATTGGTTCTCACTTTTTTTGGAATCACAGGCTCTAGGAATGACATAAATCTCTAGAACAAACTGTATAACCATCTTTACAACCAAACAGAAAGACCTGGCCTAAGAATTAATAGAAGAGCTGGCCACAGTGGTGCAAGCCTATAATCCCAATGGCTGTGGCAGGAGGATCCCAAGTTCAAAGCCAGCCTCAGCAACTTAGGGAATCCCTGTCTCAAAAGAAAAAGAAAAAAAAAAAAAAAAGGCTGGGGATGTGGCTCAGTGATTAAGCTTCCCTGGGTTCAATTCATGTCTGAATTCCAGGATCCACCAATACTTGAAGCAAGAGTTCTGCTCTTAAGATTTTTCAGCTACATGAACAATATATAGTTTCTTTTTGCTTTAATTTCAAGTGGATTTTTGTCACATGTACAGAGTACAGAACTATATATTGTCTATAAAACAAATGCATTCCCTGAGATTCCAGTAGACAGATTCCAATAATGAACAGTAAAGGGAAAAGGGTCAAAGTCCCTACCTACTATTGTTCTTTGCTGTTGTTTTATTTGTTTTTTGAGATCAGACACCATCTGGCCTTTCTGAAAATTTGTATAGATAGACTTGACCCTCAGTATCCAAGGGAACTGGTTCCAGGACCTGCTTCAGATGCCAAAATTTGAGGATGCTTAAGCCTCATAAAGAAAATGGTATAGTATACACCTATAGACCACATATAAACTTCCTCCCATATATGTTAAATAATCTCTAGATTATTTATAATACCTATCATGAATGCTATGTAAATAGTTGTTATACTTATTATTTAGGGGTTGATGACAAAAAAAGAGTCTATAATATATTCAGTAGAAATATTTTTTAAAATATTTTAGATCCATTAGTTGACTGAAACTATAGATGCAGAACTTATGGATATGGAGGGCTGACTATAAGCCAAAATTTATTAAATTGTGTGTCAAATATCAGGAATGGAAGGAGAATAAGAAGTTTCATCAAGAAGGACTACGTAATGCTCCTCAACTAATAAGAAAGCCAGGTTGGGGCTGGAGAGGTGGTTCAGCAATAGAGTGCTTGCCTGGCATGTGACCCAGGATCAATTCCCCAGCACCACATACTCAACTAAGTGAAGGAATAACAACCAGATAAAAAATAAAATTAACTCTCTTCTCTTAGAAAGAAAGAAAGCAAGCCAACTAGCCAGATGGTGTTTATGGATCCATTTTTACATCAGTCTGGGTCTAGATCTGATCAGAAAAATACAAAACCACTTTAAGCATATCAACAGAGGGAATTTAAATAAGGATTGGTTAGATAGATACTGGAAGGCTGAAAGAGTAACAACTGAATAGATGAGGTAACCTAGAAATAGCAACTGAGTTAGAACTTCCCATCCCTAAAGGAATGAGAAAGAAAGCAAAATAGGTGCATCATGGGACCATGCTCAGACCCTATGGAAGAAAAACTTGAGTACTATTAATCCCACTGAAGGAGAAAGCTAAGTTCAATGCTGGAACTGAGCCCAAAGAACTGAGGCTAGAACCCACCTCCAATACTGGGGCAAAGCAATATGGCTTAGATATCAGTGACCAGAACAACACTTCTCCCCTCTTCTTTCAGTTTCCCTGTAGTGCCCTCTTATTGACAGAATCTAACAAGATCAAACTAGAAAAGGAGGAAAATGTGCATACTCTACTCCAAAATCACAAAGAAGAATATAAAAATTGGGGTAACTAAGTGACACTAACTTAATAACCAGGAGGTTTTCTTTAAATTATGTTAAAACTTGATTTTTGTCCCTTCTGAACAGGTTACCAGACAATTCTCTTATCAAGGGAATGTGAACAACACCATTTATCTTGACTGTTAAAGACAATGTTCAGGGACTGGAGTGGTGGCTTGGCGGTTATGGTGCTTGCCTGGCATGTGAAAGGAGGTGGGTTCCAACCCCAACACCACATACACAACGAAGTGTCAGAGCAACGGAGGTCAAATGAAAAATTAAATAAAATTGACTCTCTCTCTTCCTTTCTCTCACTGTCCCTCTCTCTCTTTATATATTAAAAAAAAGACAATGTTCAAATAAACCCTTAAAGTTTTATTTGTTGTCTTGTTTTTTAAGAGTCAGAAACAGGGGCTGGAGTGGTGGCTCAGTGGTTATGGCGCTTGCCCAGCATGTGCAAGTATGTGAGTTCAAATCCCAGCACCCACATACACAACTAAGTATCAGAGCAATGAAAGCCATGTGAAAAACTCAATTAAAAAAAAAAAACTGATTCAGGCTGGAGCCATGGCTCAGCGGTTTCAGCGCTTGCCTGGCAAGCACGAGGACCCGGGTTCAAACCCCAGCACCGCGTACACAACTGAGTGTTAGAGCAACTAAGGCCATGTGAAAAACTAAATAAAGTTGTTTCTCTCTCTCGTTCTCTGTCTCTCTCGCTGTCCTTCTCTCTTAAAAAAAAAAAAAAGATTCAGTTATAGGTTTGGGTGTATAGTCAGTGGTAGAGTGCTTTCTTAGCATGTGTGAGTCTGTGGGTTTGATCCTCAGTCCTGGAAAAAAAGTAAACTATATCACTGGGATTTCTCAAAAAGAATTCCAAAGAAAGAGCCCACACTTGCTTATTTGCCAGAATTTATAAGAATAGTTATTTGGTGCAGTGGCACACACCTGTAGTCCCAGCTATTTGGGAAACTAAGACTAGAAAATTTCAAGTTCCCAGCCAGCCTAGGTCAATTAGCAAGATCCTGTCTGAAAGGGAAATTTTTTTAAATGGCTGAGAATGTAGGTCAGTAGTAGAGAACTTACCTAGCAAGTGCGAAATCCTGAGTTCAATTCCCCATATTGGGGATTGGGGAGAATAGTTATTAGAGCCTCAGAACCTTTTCCCCAGGAAGTAGAAAAGTTACCATAGTAAAATAAAAGAATGAGAGAACCAGAGATTTAAAAACAGTCTAAGGAAAATTACTATGATTACTTTACTCTAAATAGGACAAGGACGTAGGATGTACTGTTACATACTCCTAGCTGGGCGTGGTGGCACATACATGTAATCCCAATGAATTGGAGGCTGAGACAGGAGGACTGCAAGTTCAAGACCAGCCTTAACAATTTAGCAAGGCCCTAAATAATCTAACAAGACCCTTTCTCAAAAAGTAAAAAGGATTGGGAATGTGGCTCAGTGGTTAAGTATCTCAGGATTCAATCCCTGCTACCAAAAAAAAAAAGGAAAGAAAAACTTTACATGTCTTTTTTTTTTTTTTTTTTCCCCTGATGGTACTGGGAATTGAACTCAGGGCCTCATACATGTCAAGCAAATGTTCTACCAAATGATCCACATCCCTAGCTCCTACATGTCCTTATGCTTTAAAGTCTACCTTTCAATGACATATTCATAAGTCATGATACTCATTACAGCCCATACCACTTCAAATCAATATGAATATGCATATTTTTTTTTCAGGGCTGAGGACTGAACTCGGGGCCTTGCACGTACTAGGCAAGCGCTCTGCCACTGAGCTAAATCCCCAGCCCCGAATATGCATATTTTATTTCAATACATATGAATATGTTCATTTTATTATCCTTCATAATTTCCACTTGTCCACTCATACATCAATACAACCTGAAGAGAAGGTCTTGAAATATTCTGGTCCATTTTGCTATTTGCCATAGCATAGTGAATTCTAGTGGAAAAAAAAGGTGGGGGTATGGTGTCACATGCCTGTAATCCCAGCAACTCTGGAGGCTGAGACAGGAGAATCAAAAGTTCAAAGCCAGCCTCAGCAAATTAGTGAAGCCCTAAGCAACTTAGCAAGACCCTGTCTCAAAAAATTCAATAAGGGCTGGGGATGTGGCTCAGTGGTTAAGAGCCCCTGAGTCAATCCCTGGTATAAAAAATGGGGGAGCCCCCCAAAATTGCTATTCTCTCATAATTGGACCTCAGAAATTTCATGATACTATGCCTTGGAGTAGGTTTTTTTTTCTTTTGATCCATAATAATGCCAGCACTCAGTGAAGTCTTTGTATCCATAAGCCCTTCATTTTTAGAATTTTTTTATTTCTTTAATAATTTTCTTAGGGGTGGAGTGATGGCTCAGTGGTTGGAGCGCTTGCCAGGCTGGCAAGGACCTGGGTTCTAACTCCAGCACCACATATACAACTAAGTGTTGGAGAAACAGGCCAAATGGAAATATAAATAAAATTGATTCTCTCTCAATCTCTCTCTCTTTAAAACAAAAATTTTCTTATCTTTTAAATTATTTATTTATTTATTTATTTATGTACCAGGGATTGAACCCATGGATGCTTAACCACTGAGCCACATCCCTAGTCTTTTTTATTTTTTAATTTATTTTTGAAACAGGATCACGTTGGAGTTGGGGATTTGGCTCAGTGGCAGAGCGCTTGCCTAGCATGCACAAGGCCCTGAGTTCAGTCCTCAGCCCTAAAAAAAAAAAAAAGAAAGAAAGAAAACAGGGTCATGCTAAGTCGCTTAGGACCTCATTAAGTTTCTGAGGCTGGCTTTGAACGTGGAATTCTCCTGCCTCAAGCTCCCAAGTAACTGGGATTACAGGTGTGTACCATCATACCCACCTCTTAACTATCTTTCTTGCTTCATACTAAAACACCAAATAATCAGCTCTTGGACTTTAAGATTGATCCTCTAATTTCATCTCTTTTCTATATTCTATTTCCTGACAGTCAGCTTTCTAGTACTTTTCTTGGGAGTAAAAACTTTTTTCTTTCTTTTTTTTTTTAAGAGAGAGGGACAGTGAGAGAGAAAGAGGGAAGCAATTTTATTTAGTTTTTCATGTTGCCTTTGTTGCTCCAACACTTCACTGCATACATGGTGCTGGGGTTTGAACCAGAGGACTCCTGCATGCAAGGCAAGCTCCGTAACCACTGAGCCACTGCTCCAGTCCTGAGTAAAAACCTTTTTACCTCACTGTCCAACATATAAACTTTCAATTAATCCTATGACTTTTAATATATGCCTGTCCTTGATATCTTTAGTACAGAGCATGATTCAGTTTCTCCAAAGAATAATCTCCTTCCCCTTGTCTGCTAGGTTGTAAGAGGTGGGCGGCTGGTTGATTAACATAAGTTAATTAACATTACATAATTATTAACATAAGTTAATATTAAGGTGATATTCCTTCTCATATAAACTTTCAACCAATCCTCCTATTTTCAGCACCACCATCCCTCACTTCCATCTTGTGAGCTGTCTGGCACTTCCAATTCCTGAACTTTTCTAGGATTTTGGGATTTAATCAGCTTTGTTGCTTCTTGTCAACTCCCTCTGCAAGTTTCCAAAAAGAGACTAAAAACAGAAAAGCACTTAAGAGGATCTGTGTTCAGACTGACATGATTTTAATCCTAGCACTTCTACCTACTAGCTATTTCAATATTGCCAAGTTACTTAACATCTGTGCTATAATATCGTCTTTTATATAGAGAAAAAATAACAGTATCCACCACTAAAGGCTGTTATAAAGATTAAATAGTACCTTTAAAACATGAGGTAAAAGACTTGTACACTTAAAAACTACAAAATGTTGCTGAAACATAACAGACATAAACAGACATCCCATGTTCATGGATTGGGAGTCTTACTATTAAGATGTCAATATTATGCAAAGCAATCTACAAACCCAAAGCTATTCTTTCAAAATTCCAATGATATTATTTCGCAGAAAAAGAAGTACTCATCCCAAAATTCATATGGATTCTGAAGAGACCCCAAAATGTCAAAGTAATCTTGAAAAAGAACAAAGTTGGGGGTGTCAGACTTTCTGATTTCAAAACTTATTACGAAGTTATAGTACTCAAAACAGTGTGGTACTGGCATAAAGACAGATATATAGACCAGAATATAATGACATCCAGAAATTTTCAACAAGGGTGCCAAGATCAAGAGGAAAGGACAGTCACTTCAACAAAGGTTAATGGGAGAACTGGATACTTACATGTAAAAGAACAAATATGGAATCTAACTTTACACCCCATACAAAGTTAATTAAAAATGAAAAAAATCGTAAATATAACACCTAAAACTAGAAAACTCTTAGAAGAAAACAGAAACTTCCTGAAATTTAATTTGGCAATGCTTTTTTGGATTCAATAAAAGCACAAGCAATGAAAGTAAAAATAATTTAGATATTAAATTTTAAAACTTCTGTGCATCAAAGGACACAGGCAATAAAGTGGAAAGGAAACTCATGGAAAGGATGAAAGTATTTGCAAATCATCTATCTGATTGTGGTTACTATCGGAATATATAAAGAACTCCTACAATTCAACAGTAATTTTAAAAAACTCTTATTTTTCTAAATTGAGAAAGGAATATTTATCCAAAGATAATATACACAGGACCATGAAAAGATACTCTGAAAACAGAAAAGACAAAGAGAAAGCAAAGGACTTCCATTGTTATTTTATCAAATTTGGTACTTTTTGTTTTACAATGAGCATGTAATATTTATACAATTTTTTAAAACATGAAGTATAAGCTCTTTGACAATATGATTTCCATTCATTTCTCTTCAAGGAATGCGATGCACTGAAACATGTCCACAGAAATTGTTAAACAACAGAATAATCCTAAAGTAAATTTAAATAGTCTAGCAATGCCTGACATAGTTAACTCCAAGTAGTTTCTTAAATTGTGTCCAAATCAGATATAAGAAGATACATACTTGCTGTTGAGAAAGTAGTCCTGCAATCCTGAACTCAACAATTAGGAGATCAAAAAGTGCTTACTTGATTTTCAGCAGCAGGATGGGGTTATCACTCACCTTCAGTAAGATACAAATAGCACAAGCCATACCAACGGAACCAGATCCAATAATGGTGATCTTCCTCTGGGAGACTGCATCTTCTGCAACTAGATTCTCAATAAGCTGCTCCTTGACCGTTGACATTTTGAGAACCTGATGGGGACAATGCAATTTCCACTTATGATGTAGTAACCACTGACAATATCTAAGGATAGTCTCAGTCCCCAGGAATGTAGGGCACAAGGGTACAGGAAAGGCAAAGAAAGAATTTCCTGGTCAAAGAGTGTGGGAGTAGCGGCTGGAGAGGTGGCTCTGCGGTTAAGGCGCTTGCCCGGCATGTGCAAGTACGCAAGTTCAAACCCCAGCACCACATACACAACAAAGTCTCAGCGCAAGGAAAGCTGCATGAAAAACTAAATAAAGATTGTTTAAAAAAAAAAAAAAAAGAATGTGAGTGTAAAGCAAGGACCATTCAGCTGGTGGTGGGAAATGGGGCACCAGCACGATTTCTGCTCTCTCCCTGCTCCCGGCCACCATTTTCACCCAGCATCAGAGGCTCACAAACGCTCTTCTTGGCGCAGTTCAGCACAGACGTCCCCCAAACACAACGCACAGCCTTTCAGAAATTAAAAAGTAACACCAGAAAACTACACCAAAACAACTGCTGAGGTGCGAAGCAGGGCGACCGTTACAGTCGGCCGCACGCACGGACGCTCCTCCCTCAACGTCAGCACGTAAGCCCGCCCCCTGCAGGCCCAGGCGCAGGCGCGTCGGTAAGCGCGGAGTGCCTGCCACGTGTTCGAGTCTGCCGGCTGCAGCTGCTGGCAGCCGCTTCTGAAGATAGGCAGCCAGCTGGGGAAGTGCCTCTGCGGAGCTCACGGCCTGAACCAGCCTTACTTACTGCTTTATGAGAAGCCATGCAGAGCCAATCTGAGCCCCAGGGATGAAAGGAATTTAAGGGTGGCCTTGGAATTACCATCCTGAGGTTTGAGAAACACACTTTTTGATGGGGAGCTCTTCACACCCTTGCCACCCATTTACTTGCACTAATTTTAAAAAATCTTAAGCTCTGTAACTTTAGGACCGTGTGCTGAAATACAGTTTGAATTTCTGTTGAGGGAACATAGGGTAGGAGTGAGCTGGAAAGGCCATGTCTCCTCTTTTTAAGGGTGCTGTAATTTACAACAAGAAAATATAACTCTGGGTTCAGCAGTTATAGAGCTTGCCTGGCATGCTCTAGGACACGGGTTTGAACCCCAGCACCACGTACACAACCAAGTGTTGGAGCAATGAAAGCCAAATGAAAAACTAAATAAAACTGATTATTTCTTTCTCTCTCTCTCTCTCTCTCTCTCTCTCTTTCCTCCCTCTTTCTTAAAAAAAAAGTGACTCACAGAAGGGGACACAACCTCCTCTATCTTTGGTCAAGTATTTGCATTTGAACTCTTTTCAATATCTACATGATAATCCATTTTCCATGTAATAACCGGTGGGGTGTGTGTGTGCATATAATGTTCAGATCATGCCATAACCCTACTTAAAACACTTCCTTGATTTTCCATTATACTTAGAATAACCAATTTCTTACATTACCTAATAGACCTTCAAGATTTGACCTCTTTTTACCTCTCCAATCTTAAGACACCAACTAGACATTAGACAGCATTTTTGGTTGGTTTTGGGTAGGGTTTTTTTGTTGTTGTTATTGTTGTTTTGGGCTCAGAATATTTTCTTGTTCTCTATAACCCAAAAGCTTTCCCTCCCCACTCTCTGAGGGTACTTCCTCATTTATGGTTTTGGCATACATAAATTGCATTTCCTCTAGCTTTCCTTGACTAATGCATCAATCTACCACAACTTCCAGTATCTCTCCTGTTTCTCTTATGACATTTTTTCCAACCTACTATTAGACTCAAGTTAGAAGCACCCATAGAAGACAAGAGTGGCACCTGGGACTGGAGTGGTGGCTCAGCAGTTATGGTGCTTGCCTGGCATACACTAGTATGCGGGTTTGAACCCACCACTCGGCTGAGGGACACCACTGACCTAGATGGCCTGCAAATTCAAATTGTGGTCAGGCATGGTGGCACAATGCCTATATAATCCCAGCTACTCAAGAGGCTGAAACAGGATTCCAAGTTTCATGCCAGCATGGGCAATTTAACCAGATCCCATCTCAAATTGAAATTTGCAAAACAGTCTGCATTTGTAGCTCAGTAGTAGAGCACTTTTCTAGCAAACACAAGCTATGTATTTGCCTCAGGCCTTTGATAACCAAAGGAACTATCCTCTTGGTAATGAGGAAGAGAAATGTCTCCAAGCATACTTGACATTTTGATTGCAGTAATGTCAAAAATAGGAGTCAAACTTTTGTCTTTACTTACTCTTGCATATTGCAACATCTAATATATAACATAATAGACACTTCAAGAATCTTGAGAGAACATGGCTTGGAAGTCCTGATAGTTTTATTTTGGCAACATGGGCTTTAGGAGGGGGAAAAAATAGAAGGAAGGGGCTGGAGAGGTGACTCAGTGGTAGAGCACTTGCCTGGCATGCACAAGGACCCGGTTTGAACCTTAGTACCACATACACAACGAAGTGTCAGAAAAACAAAAATCAGATGAAAAAATAAATAAAATTGACTCTCTCTCTCTCTCTCTCACACACACACTCCCTCTTTAAAAAAAAAAAAAAAGAAGGAGAATCATGCTCAGTTGTCAGCAAGAAGCAAATGAGAAATTGGGTTGGGCTAGGACCTGCTTGATCCACTTCCTAAAGGTATGAAGACAAAAAAAGCAAGTCTCCTCGCAGAGTTGGTCTATTCCTCGCTGGGGCAGGAAGGTACATGGTGAACACAGAGCACTTATTGTTGCAAAAAATAATGTAACTACATGATCAAATCGAAATTCATGAAAGATTGAGTATATCTATTTCACTTAAGCATTATTTTTCAGAAATGCTGGTATTGTCTAATTTATTATATCAAATAATATAAAATTAAAATAGGTACTTTTTAAAAATAAGACTGAAGATAACTTAAAGTTTACAAAACCCCATGGGAACAGATTCTGGTTACTTTGGGGGATAATTATTTTTTTAATCTGTTTTTTATTCTCCTTCCACTTGGTTGTGTATTTGCTGCTGCGGGGTTAAGCGCCCCTGGGTTCAATTCCCAGTGCCAAAAAAAAAAGTATAAATTTTATGGCACATAAATTTTATCTTATCAAAGCTGTAATTTCAGGGCTGGAGTATGGCTCAGCGGTTTCAGCGCGTGCCTGGCATGCACGAGTACTCGAGTTTGAACTCCAGCACCACGTACGTACACAACAAAATGTTGGAGCAACAAAAGCCACATGAAAAACTAAATAAAATTGATTCTCTCTCTCTCTCTCTCTCTCTCTCTCTGTCCCTCTTTCTAAAAAAAAAAAAGCTGTAATTTTTTAAGCCTATAGGATAGCAAATCCAATTTTTAAAAAATTTTAGTTGTAGATGGACACAATACCTTCACTTTCTTTCTTTATTATTTGGTACCAGGAATTGAACGCAGGTGAACTTAACCACTAAGCCACATCCCCAGTCCCCCTTTCAGTTTTTTATTTTGAGACAGGGTCTTGCTAAGTTACCTAAGGCCTTGCTAAGTTGCTGAGGCTGGCTTGGAACTTGTGATCCTCTGATCCTTCTGCCTCAACCTCCTGAGTCACTGGGATTACAAGTGTGCATCACTGTGCCCAGCTTATTTGTATACGGTGCTGAGGGTCAAATCCAGTGCCTCACTTGTGCTATAGGCCCAGCTATGCAAATCCAGTTATAATATCATTCTCAAGACTACTATGACCAGGGTTATCATTTTTTTATTTAAGAGGGGGGTAAAAGACAACCATAATTTTCTTTCTCTTAACTACTCAAGAAGAAAACTTTGGGAAAAAAAATCCTTGAGATCCTTAAGGCAGGAATGATGACAATCTTCAGGTCTGAATAACAGTCAGTTACAAAAGTATTTTGAGGGAAAATTAAAAAAGACATTTGAGTAGAGAACCACCAAGACTACTTGGTTTAGAATTGATAAGCAACATTACATTACTGGCTCCCATAGAGCAAAAGATCTGAAAAATCTTTGTTCTCTCTAGTGACAATCTCTAGTGACAAAGTACCACTGCTTATATTCAGTTGGCAAGTATTTTCACATACGTATTATCACATACAGAATGATGCCTACATGAATTGTAGGGTACCACATATGATTAGCACTAATATTAACAAATATACCTTGGGGGGCTGGAGCGGTAGCTCAGTGGTTTTGGTGCTTGCCTGGCAAGCACGAGGATCCAGGTTCAAACCCCAGCACCACTTACACAACTAAGTGTTAGAGCAACTAAGGCCATGTAAAAAACTAAATAAAGTTGTTTCTCTCTTTCTCTGAAAAAAAAAAAACAAATATACCTTGGGCTTAGTATAGTAAAACTGTGGATAATGGAAATGGTACCAAAGTGACCCAATCTAGTTACACCTTTAATATAAAAATTCATATTAAGCTAAAGTCTACTCATCGGTAAATAGTACCCCATAAGCAAACATTATTCAGGGTTGTCCCAGAAGAGCCTAATATTTCTAACTAATATAATGGGAAAAACGGCACCTTTATGACTCTATATATAAAGAAACTGGGCAGGCATGGTGGCCCATGCCTATAACCCCAGCAACTTGGGAGGCTGCTGCAGGATCACAAATTTTATAGACCAGCCTAGCAATTTAGGAAGACCCTGTTCTCAAAATCAATAAAAAGGGCTGGGGATGTAGTTAAGTGGTAAAGCACCCTGGATTCAATCCCTAGTACCAAAAAAGAAATAGAATAGTTACTGTTCTAGATGTAGTAACAAAAGCACCATGGTATTGGCATCAAAATAGGAAGCCCAATGGAATAGAAGACACAAACCAATTGCCATCTGATACTTGACAAAGGAGTCAAAAATATATCTTGGAGAAAAGACAGCCTTTTCAACAAATGGTGCTGTGGAAACTGGGTAGCTATATGTAGAAAAATAAAATTAGATCCTTATCTTTCAACCTGCAAAAAAAACCTAAATCAAAATGGATCAAAGAGGGTTGCTTCCAAGTCATGCTGAGTGAAGTCAGCCTAACCCAGAGAACCAAGGGTCGAATGTCTTCACTCATCTGTGGAGGCTGAAGCTAGACCCTGGCCGGTGTCAAAGGTGGTCAACTCTCATGTGTTAAACCCAGAAAAGTTGTAGTGACACACAACCTAAGACATTGGTAGAGATGTATTGGGAAGAAAGGGGGAGGAGATTGGGGGGAGG
>PVKS010003080.1:0-63888 GCA_004027875.1 Aplodontia rufa
TACTTTTCTGTTCTTGGATTTAAGTAAATGGTTAGAAAAACATTCAAGAACTGTGATGAATTTATTATCCTGGTCTGTGATCTCATCCCAAGAGCACCAGAGTTTTGGCTCTGGCTTACTTCGAAGATTTTCTTTTCAACATGCTTTCTGTTTTAATTGGATAGTTACCAAAAGCCCTGGATATTAAACCCGGATTTATACCAAATGACCAATTGTGCTATGGAATGTATATCCTTGAACACGTCCCTGCTGCATATGAAGAACTGTCCATTACCTAGAAACGCTAATTACGAATGTGGTCCATCCAGGTGTTTAGTCTTGGCCTGCTTATAGATGAAGAAAAGTCACAATCAGAAGTCATTGTTCTGTTATGTATTTTATTCTTAAATTTTATGGAGTGTCTCTAGTGGAAAAGCCAGGGTTTCTTGCAGATCAAATACATGTGAAAATATAACAGTACAATGCAGTTTGACTCATGCTTTCTGAATCCCATGGAGCTGATTGATTTTGCTTCTTCTTTACATATTACATTTGCTTTTAAGAAGATTAACTGTGGGGGCTGGAGCGGTGGCTTGGTGGTTACGGAGCTTGCCCGGCATGTGCGAGTACACGGGTTCAAACCCCAGCACCCACGTACGCAACTAAGTGTTGGAACAACTCAGGATATGTGGAAAAACTAAATGAAAAATTGATTCTCTCTCTCTCTCTTTCATTGTCCTTCTCTCTTAAAAAAAAAAGATTAAGGGGTTGGGGATTTAGCTCAGTGGCAGAGTGCTTGCCTAGCACGTGCAAGGCCTCAAGTTTGGTCCTCAGCCTTGAAAAAAAAAATGATTAACTGTATGTGAAATGATCGAGTGCTTTTTACCTATAACATTGCATGTAATATTTTGGGGGTGGCTGCCTTCTCCATTAGATACTGGGTTCACTAGGCTAGGGATGGAATGAAGAATTTCAGGCCGTACTGCAGACTGATTGAATTATAATCTGGATGTTCATACAATCAGAAATGTCTTTTCTATCTTTGCTTTTACCTAACAACGTCTAAAAAATGAGAAATTGCATGAAAGAAAATTCCATTTTCTTTTGGAAAGGGGATTAAACCCATTATGCATTACCAAAGAGCTACAGTGCCAGCCCTTTTAATTTTTTATTCTGACACAGGGTATCACTAAATTGCAGAGGGTTTTGCAAAGTTGCTGAAGCTGGCCTCAAACTTTCGATCCTCCTACCTCAGCCTCCCCAGCTGCTGGAATTAAAGGCATAGGCCTGGCAGGAGGAAAGTATTTTATATATTTCATGACTTTAGATTAACAGACTTTTGTTTACTGAGGTCAGTTTTGCTAATTCTTATGAATAGTTTAATTGGAATGTTGCTAAACATCTAATAGCCTTTTGTCTTTTCCACATTTAATTTTAATTTCACGTAAGTATTAAAAAGGCAAATACTCCTCCTTTTGTGTCAAAATCCAAAGTGTGGCTCACTTTCTAAGAATCAGTGTAATTATTGAAGGAAAAAATGAGAACAAGATAAAAAAGGAAAAAAAAAAGTTAGCAGCAGCTTTGATCCTTAGACCTTGAAAAAGGGTAACTTTCACCCCAGTGCAGCTCCCCTCCGTTTCCTGTCCCATAACACTGCCATGTAAAGTAACACCCACCGCTGTCTGTTGAAGATATGCCAATTTCCTCTCAACCCTCCTTTCTGACCCTAAGTAACTATTTCTCTCCTTTCTGTTTTTTTTTTCCTTTCTGATATATTTATTGTTCAGTTTGTGGAATGATGTCTCCTTCCTTGCCAGGATGGTGATGTGATTGGCATAAACACACTGAAAGTGACCGCAGGCATCTCTTTTGCGATTCCCTCAGATCGAATCAGACAGTTCTTGGCTGACTACCATGAGCGCCAGTTGAAAAATGAAGGTAGTTTGGACTTTCTTTTGTGTTTTTCAGGAGTTCCCTTGTGTTTTTCAGGAGTATTAAATCTCTTATGAAGATAGCTATTTGAAATCTACATACTGGGTCATTGGTTCTCAGAACTTATAATGGTGGTTTGGGTGGCCCTGTGTAGAGGAACTAGGCACAAAACCAAATATGAGGTTACCCAGAGGCACTTGGGCTGAACTAGTGGGGAAATGAAACCTGAGGGCTGGAGGTAGGGAGGTACGTGTGTGCTGATGGCGGATGTTCTCTGAAGCATGTTTCACGGCAGGCAGTGTGCAAAGGCAGCTATAATAGCAGAGATTCAGGAATTTGGGTGTCTTTTAAGCTCTGCCAAAAGGAAAGAAGTTTTGTTATTAGTTAAACATTATACTTTTCCTTTCTAGGAAGGGCTCCTTCACAGAAGAAATATCTGGGTCTTCGATTGATGCCCCTCACTTTGAAGTAAGCATGAGTTTGACCATGTCTAGGTTGTTTCTCAGGCAAAGCTGGATTGCCTTACTAGAAAAGTGAAAGCATTTGGAGTCCACCCTTGTGGTCAGAGGCTCTATTTGTCATAGACTGTGTCTGCCTCTGCCTGCACCAGCAGTCACTATACAGTTCTCTCCCTGAGGCCCAGTGAGGCTTTGGCATGGAGGATTAGACAGCACCCAGAGGACAGAATGATTGTAATTGGCTGGATGGGATTCTCATAGATGTCTGTGAGCCTTCAGCAGAATAGAGGAGTACCTACTGAGAGTTCTAGGTTTGTATCATGGCTCAGGAGATAACATCACTGTTTGCTGACTTTCTTCTAGCCTGCTTCAAGAAATGAAAAGGCAAGATCCAGATTTCCCTGATGTGAGTTCTGGGGTTTTTGTGTATGAGGTGATTCAAGGAACAGCTGCTGAAAGGTAAGCAAAGTGCAGGACTTTGCTCCGCCTGGTGTGTTCTTTCTAGATGTGCATGAGGGCAAAGGCATGTGAGATCTAGACTTGCTCTAATACAGCGGCCACTACCTACCTACACATGGTGTGTGCTGAACATCCGAATGTGACCAGCGTGACTCAGGAACCATATGTAACATTTATTTGATTTTAGTTGATTTAACCAAAAAAAATCCCAGAAACAGTGTAAAATATATATATATATTTTTAGAAGGACTGCATTTCACCTTGATTACTGCATTGTGTTAAGATATCATTATTATGAAATGGCATATTGTGCATGTTTTGAGTGGATATCAAAGACAGATGAAACAAGGAATGTAAAATACCTATCAAACATTTAAAAATATGTATTACATGTTAAAATGTTGATATTTTAGGTGTGGAGTTAAATAAGATATATCATTAAAATTAATTGCATCTGTTTAAATTTTTTTAAATGTGCCTACTAGAAAATTTAAAATGATATACGTAGTTTGTATTATATCTCCATTGGACAGCACTATTATGAGTTAATAGCCTAAATTTAAATTATTTTGCTATGAATTAGCAAATCTACCCTTTCTTTTTTCCTGTGCTAAGCAAGAACACTACCACTAAGCTACATTTCCAGCCCTCAAATCTACCTTTTTAATATTAATAGTTATTACTTAATATTAACTCATAGTATTTAGTAATTAATAATTATTAGTGACTATCTAATAATTAGTGACTATCAATGAATAGTAAATAATCAGTTAAAATAATTAACTATCAATTCATAAGAATGGGAAGAATCCAGAGAGTTAAAGGTCGTAGTATATATTGTAGGTATTTAAAAACACCTTATTTTTTTGGACTCCGGATAACAGTATGAGAGGCCAGTGGTGAAACCTGTGTCATAAAAGGTTAGGACAGTCCCTCAAAGAAGGTTCTCCAGCTGGTTTCACTGTTGGAATATTTAATATTAGGAAATAGGAAACTTTTTGTACAAATATTATTCTCCTGGGTGTCACACTTCTACATTACCTCTATCTCACTGTTTTTAACTTTTCAAGAGCTCAGTGATCTGTTTAGACTATCAACCCTTTTATAGGTGGAAAGAAATCATAGGTGCCAGCCATTCAGCATGGTAAAGTGTTAGGTCTCATGCTACTAAATCTAGTTTGCCATAGGCTTTTTGGAATTCCTTATTCCTATTCTGCTCCATGCCCCCCTCCTTATTTTTAACTTCTGGTCTAAGGCCAAGGAAACTCCATTTAGCTTTTTAAGTTGCTGCTACTCAAAATGTGGTCTGAATCAGTGGCATCACTTGGAGCCAGTAAGAAAGGAAGAATCACAGGCCACATCCTCCAGTCACTGGGTCAGAACCTGCATTTTTTCCCCTCTTTTTCTGCCATGCTGAGAATCATATCCAGGACCATGTGCATGCTAACGTATACCATTACCACTAGGGTGTGCCCAGCCAGAATCTGCATTTTTAATGAGATCCCCAGGTGGTTTGTATGTATGTTAAAGTGAGAATTACTGCTGGAAATCACTGATAAACAGAAAGCCCTCCTTTCTGGCTTTCCCCCACTTACACTACTACTTATGATGATAGTTGCCGTAATAATAGAGCACTTAGGAAACATTTACTACATCTCAGGCACCATTTAAAGTGTTTCATGTGTGTGTATATATATATATATTTATTTTCCCCCTGAGATGGAATAGTATCATCATGCTGTCCAGACTCGATTCAAACTCCTGGGTTCTGATATTCCTCCCATGTCAGTCTTCTGAGTGGCTGGGACTACAGGTGCATGCCACTGTGCCCAGTTTAAAGTGTTTTATATACTTGTTTGAACCTCCAACAGTTTTATGACATAGCTATTTTATACAGGGAATCAGCTGTGGTATTGTTAAATAATATGTCAGAGAGCAAGGATGTGGACCCTGGCTTAATCCCTGTATTATCTTGTTTTTCTGGCTGTTGTTTGAGTGAATTCATGGCAATGTTTTCAAGTCTGAAAGACCTAGGATCAAATCCTACTTTCGTCTCTTAGAAGTTGTGTGACATGGGAAAGGCCTGTTTTGAGCTTAGTTTCTCATATTAGGTGCATAGTAGGCACTCAGTAAACGCACAGGTTTCTTCTCTCATTCACAGAACTGTTGTGAATTAAGTTCCTCTGTGCACATGGTTCCATTATCCACCTAAACAGTTCTTATTCTAAAGACTTTTCCTACATTTAAGCTTCATTTCACATCATGTTTTTAATTTCCTCTTTCTTTCTTTCTTCTTCAGTTTCTGGCCTTGGGAATTGAATTTGAGGCCGTTGCAATGCTAAGCATATAATTTACCACTGACCTATACCTCTGGCCTTTCCTATTTCTTTTTAAACCATACATCTCAGTAATCTTTCCACATTGTCATTTTTTCCTTGGGCTCCACATTTCTCTTAAACAATGTCTTCAGGAGTCATTTGATGTTCCTCTTCCAGTTTATTTTTACCTTTAAGACAGATGACTAGCCTGATTTCGTGTTTATTGTAGAGTTTTGTGTTTGGAGCTGTTCTTTTGTTTCTAGAATATGTGTATATATATATATATATATATATGAAACATACATGGAGACGGAATACAATTACAACTTTGGGGAAAAGGAGCTTAGAACCAAAACTTTAAATATTCAGACTCGGAAGTTTGATTGGCTTTTGATTTACTGGAAGTAGAACTTGTATTTGGCAGTGCAGCATAGTTTCCAGTTCCATAAATCGTCCAAATCTAACTGATCAGAGTATAACTGTGATGAAAAATATATTGCTTGATCTTTGCACTTTTACTGATGAGAGTGGGAACATGCTTGAGGTTAAAAGAAGTCAGCAATGTATAGAAATTAAAGGTAAACTCTCCATTCCAAATCAACTGCATAAATTAGTAAACTTCTTACACATGATTCAGATGGGATATTAGTTTTATAAAGGTAAATAGAATTGTTGTCCTCCAGGGGATTTTGAGAAGAACCCTCATATTAGTGCCATAAAAGAGACATTATTACATTCTAGATGGAGATCAGTAAAAGTCGCCTTATAGTTTCATGCTTTTTTTTTTCCTTCCTTTTGTCCCAGCTCAGGGTTGAGAGACCATGATGTAATTGTCAGCATAAATGGGCAACCTGTTACAACCACAAAGGACGTCACTGAAGCTGTTAAGGACAATGATTCCCTTTCCATCATTGTGCGTCGGGGAAGTCAAACCTTGTTCCTGACAGTAACGCCTGAAATAATCAATTAAGTATCTTGCTTTAAAGAGAGATTATTTAACAAAACTCAAATTTTATTACCCGGAGAAGTGCCAAAAAATGGCAGGATTTTAGCATCTCTTTCTTAGAGAAAAATGGATGCTTTAAACACACACACACACAGTCAGAGATCATTAGGTTGGGAGTGCTGTTCTGCTACAAAGAACGCTTCCTAAGCCAACTGGAAGAAGGCCTTGGCGCCAAGAAATCTGGGGAGCTAATAAAATTTTATTTAATGATAGGAAGCAACTAAAAAATAGTTTCTAATAAACCTTGATGGAGGGATACTTTAATATTTTAAATTTTCACTATAGTAAGAAACTAGATAAATAGCTCTATCAAATATTAAGAAACAGCCTGAATCCACAGTGTAAAGGTAATCACATATTAAATGACACTCCTTTCTTTACTCAATCAATTTTCCAGGTTATATCACATTTGGCCAGGGTTTGGGGATAAAGAAGGGGCATTACTTAAAACTGAAACTGATAAATGGTGGATTGTCATATGGGAAGATTACTAATGACTCTCAAATTATCACTGTAGCAGTAGAAACAACTTTGGCCTTCAACAATATTTCTGTGAGAAGAGCTTCTTTTATAAAATACCTTCTTCAATACTTTATAGATTTAGTGTGTTACTCAAGTATTTCCTTGCAACATTAATGATTTCTAGTCTTGGAGTCATCACAGTTTTTTATTTTTTGTTTTGAAGTAGCCAACTTTTAATGGGGTTTGCAGATTATCAGTAGGGAGACTTAAAAAAATATGAGTATTGGGACTGGAGTGGTGGCTCAGCAGTTATGGTGCTTGCTTGGCATGTGCAAGTATGCGAGTTCAAACCCCAGCACCATGTACACAACCAAGTGTTGGAGCAACGAAAGCCATATAAAAAAAGAGCTAAATAAAATTATAAAATTGATTTTCTCTCTTTAAAAAAAAAGTGAGTGTGAGATGAGGCAAGATTTAGATCTTAAAGTAAAATATGTATCTTCTTTTTGGATAAGATTTTCAGATTTCTGCTGGAACAGATTTTTTTTTTTTTTGGTGTGTGATACGCTGAAGATTGAACCTAGGGCCTTCCTTGTGCATGCTAGTCAAGGGTTCTACCAATTGAGCTAAATTGCTAGTCCAGAAATGAGATTTTTAACACAGCACCCTTGAAAAACCCTTAAACTTTTTTGCAAAAATTTACATGTATGTGTATTTTTCTGAGGAGAGTATACAGTTAATTCAAGATTCACATTTAAAAAATACTGCATAAGGGTATGGAGTTTATGAATTAAGAGTATGCCAATTGTTACTATTATGAACAAAGTTAAGGCAATGTGGTACTGAACTTTCATAAGACAGAACAAAATAACCTATTTTAATACTTTGAATGATGGCCACCTCTGGTAATATAAGAATAGCAATCATATTAATCAGGGTTGATAGAGAAGAAACTTAGGAAAACTGCTACAAACTGAAGAACATTCCCAGGGAAGCTATTGTAACTGTGATTCTTGGTTTTTAAGTCAGTTATTATGAGAATAAGCTTTAAGTAGTGTACCTTGATTGCTTCTACAATTTTGAAGTTACTCTGAAGAGCAGGCAATTTGCCCACATGGTCTTCTTTTTATTTTCTATTTAACAGTTCTTTTCAACTTAGATTGTAAAGGACAGGAACTGAATTTTGAAAACCACTTATAATTTGGAGAATTTTTCTTTTATTCCTAATGGCTTGGGAATGCAAAAACGTGACTATCTCCTCTTGATTGCTATAGCCTACTGTACAAGCTTTTACTAACATGTTTATTTTGAGAGAATGTGTTTAGTTTCTCCTTGTCTCACATATTACAACCTAATTCTACCCCAGTATTCAATATCCTTTAAGTAGGAGTATGTCTTTCGTTTCAAGGGCATGAGGCCTCTCATTTTATTTTACCTAATTGTGAAGAGTTTCATAGTTGTATGAAATCTTTGTCAGCCTATATAGCACAGACTCCATAAACTGGCAAAAATTCTTACATAGGACAATTCTGCCTAGGGGAAAAAAAACTCAACTCATACATGTCTGATTCTGTTGGGTTTCAAAACATAATTAGAATGATGAAATTACTGTACTGCATATACTGCTTCCAGAACATGCTAATGGTACACAATAGGACTCATTGGTAGGGTTATTCATTTTACATGCTTAGCTTTCAGAAAAACAAATGAAAGTTTGAGTTTTACTTTCCCTACTGAAAATACTCATATAGCACTCCATGTTGGCAAAATTTATTCTGCAATTTAAATTTGGAACGTACAAACTTCCGTGTGTTTTAAAATCCACAGCCATTTCTATCTAATTCTGCTGAAGATTTTCATTGGCTCAGCTTTGGATCTTCTCTGCAAGAAGATTCAGGGTCACAGTAGGCACATGGATAAAAATATTCATTTTGCTCATCCTGTTGGGTCCACCTGCTTCTATCAACTGAAGATATAGCAATGTACTGAAATAAAGAGTATGGAAAACCACCTGTAGCTTTTAAGTTAGACAGTATCCTTTATATTTTGTACATGAGGAAGGGTGCAAATTCGATTCCCATAACACTGTTTGTAATTTCTAGTCTGCAAGGGAAAATTTAGGTTGAAAGTTCAAAGAATCCTTAACCAAATCCATTCCCTCCAAAGAGAGAATTAATGTTCAGGTCTTATATCAAAGAAGAATTCTTGAGTCCACAGAGATGAATTCAGAAGACAGAGCATTCACTTGTTATCCTGGGCAGTGATCGCAGCTTGTTTTAGTAAATAGTGCACCAGTTGCTGCCATCACTTGGCATCAGTCCTCCAGTGATGAGCAAAATAAGGTCAACAAACCACCAAATTCCAAGTCCACCAAGTGTCAACAGCTTCCCAACTGCTGTGCCTGTGTGTCCCAAACAGAAACGATCCACTCCGAAACATCCCAGGAAGAAGGAGTAGAGTAAAGTGGTTATGAAGTAGTGGCCAGTATACCTAGACAAAAGGAATGAGAAGATATTTTACTATGTGAAAATTAAAATACTTAAGAAATTAATGAATTTAACATAAAATGGTGCAGCAGCCCCTCTGTGGCTTTTTACCCTCCATTTTGAATTCTTTTCTGATATGATCAGGGAGGTGTGGCCGTAAGGGGAGAGAGGAAAGAGCTGCAGGAAAAAAAAAAAAGCTTGTGATACCCGTATATCCCAGAGACAGGAGGCAATGGCCCACTGTGCAAGGACACATAGGAGGGACACCAGAGTGGTTAGAAGACAGGCAAGGTTTAGGCTCCCTTCTTGGGTTTTTCTTCAGGAAAGCCAAGGCAGGGCAGGGTGAATGTTTAGGATCGACTGGTTTGAGCAATTTCAGTGGGCTCCTTGCTATAGGGTGGTCTCTACCTGCCTGACACCTGGCCCTGGGATACTTAAAGTCAGGGAATACTACCTTCTGGGAATTATAGACCAGATACAGGAGTATGGTTGTAGAATGGCTAGTCTGCATATCAAGATGTGTACCTTGTGTGGCCCTTTACTATCTATAATTGACTAACCTTGGGAGGAGCAGTCTTTCTCCAACTAGAATTTTTTCTTTTAAAAAAAAGAAGTCAAACATCCTAATAAAAAAAAAAATTAAGTAAAAAGTATCTTACAGTATACTCTCTTATTTCCTTCCACCAAAACTCAAGTACTTGCTCAGATTCAAAGAATTTCCAAGAACAAATATCAAGTTTTACAGAGTTGAATTGGATGAGAAATTATTAAACACATTTGCATAAGAGATATGATTGGTACTAGTGAGGCTGGGTACCTATCCTCCCCTACACAGGCTCCTTTCATGAAGCTCAGCTGGTTTCCTCTGAGTGTCCTTTGCTAAGGGAGCACTGTCCTTCCTTAAATGAGAACCTGATCTCCATATACCTTTCCTGCTATTTTGTGGCAGTTAAAAGTGAAGACTTTTAGAGGCTTCTGTCCTTATGCACTGTGAAAGCATTTAACTGAAGGTGCTAATACTATCATTAAATATAGCCACAGACTTTTTTTTTTTTTTTTTGAGGGAGGGAGGGAGAGAGAAAGAGAATCAATTTTATTTACTTTTTCACCTGGTTTTTGTATTTCCAACACTTAGTTGTGTATATGGTGCTGAGGACTGAACCTGGGTCCTCGTGCATACCAGTACCACTGAGTCAGAACTCCAGCCCCTAGCCACAGACTTTGCATTAGCTAATGGTATAAATATATTTTGTGCCTTCAAGTAGAATTTACAGAAATGACCCTAATCCTTTAACTTAAGATAAACTTATTTTGAGAGAGTGGAATCCCTACTCTTTATAATAAAATTTTTATTCCTGAAACACTAGGCAATTTTCATAGGATTTAAGCCTATCAGGAGTTTTGGAGCTAGATCGTGTGGTTCAAATCCTTCATTCTGAGGATGAGGGGATAGACTCTCAGTGCTCAGAGGCACTCAGCTGTTTAGTGAGACATTTAGAACTTAAGGCTTCTGGTCTCAATTCCAGTGTCTTCTGCTATAAACACATTGCCTTTGTCAATGGGTTATGCACAGGAGTGATAGGATTCTCTCCATAGCACTTAAAAGAAAAAGTCAGACCAAAAAATGATAATGAAAATGGCTCTCCTTCCCTCCAAGAACCAACTACCTCATTCAAAATAACATGTACTCTGGGCTGGGATATGGCTCAGTCATAGAGCAAGTGCTTGGTGTGTATAGTTTTGATCCCCAGCACCACAAAAAGGGAGAAAAAAAAAAAGAGTAAACTTACTTTATACAAGGTTTATTCTCTCGTAGAAAGGTCCTAGGACTGGCACACTCAATTCCATCTAGGGCTCGGCATTGGACTGAAGTGTGTTCCACATCACTGTAGGCCTGACCTCCAAACTAAGGAACACCCACCAAAACCGAAAGGAAAAAAAAAAAAAACACAAAAAACTCACCAAAGCAATTAACACACACACACACAAAGTACACATTTTTTTCTTTCTTTCTTTTTTTAAACAGAGAAGAACAGTGAGAGAGAGAAAGAGAAGCAATTTTATGTAGTTTTTCACACGGCCTTTGTTGCTCTGACACTTTATTGTGCATGTGGTGCTGGGGTTTGAACCCACAGACTGGCGTACGCAAGGCAAGCACTATAACCACTGAGCCATCGCTGCAGCCCCTATATTTTTCATCAATAAAAGCTGCCTCAATAATTATTCTAACAAAGTTGGGGTACAGCTGGAAAGCATGGAATTCGGTGACATATTTCAAATGATTGTAAATTAGTCCATCCTAAATGTACATTGTTTAAATCAACTTAGTTTTCTTCATGACTGGCTTCTTCAATAATATAATTTAAAAAATCATAATTTAATTTTCTGTCCTTTGGGAGAAATGAACACAATTATAGGAAAAAGTACATTCTGGAGCATTTGAGAATGGGTATTAAAATAGTGTGTATTAGAGGTTTCTTTTATATCTACTATAAATTAACAGACTTATAACTCAGAATATCATTTGACTTGACTTTATTTAGGTAATGAATGGGTGATTTTCTGAAATCTGCAGTCCATCTCCAATGTAAGTTTAAATTCCAGTAGAAAAATCTCAAAATGGGCCCTCTTTTTACTTAACTCAATGCTAGCAGAGAAAGCACAGTTGTATATTTTTTACTGGTACCTTTTTAATGCTTTCTACTATTTTTGTCGGAGTGCTCCTCAAAGAGAAGGGACTGGAAAATAGGATGCTTACTCCTCAGACCTCCTGAATACTGTCAGTCAAGACTTCTGGGTGAGGTGAGAGTTTGAGTGCCTTGACTAGGTAAACTCAGTTTTTAATAAAAACAGGCAAAAGAAATAATTTCTATAAAATGTCATCAAGCTTTTATCAACAGAACAAAATTTCATTGTATTAAAAATATTTCTATACACAATTCACTAAGAGTTGCCTTTCCAGTCTTACACCTTCTGTTTTTCTGCAACAATATTTAGCCAGTACTTTTTCTCTATGGAAGCGTTTGATTATACAACAAAACAAAAAGTCACCTTGAGACAACCATAACCAAGTTCCTGAGATGCGGTTGCATTTCCAACATGATCCACTGGATCTTCACATTCTATAAATTCATCAGGTCTGCAAATTACCAGTAAGATCATGATTATAATCATCATCCTTTCTGCAAAGTGTTTATATGCATATAACCAAAACAAAGAAACATTTCTTTGGGTTTTTTTTTTTTTTTTTGGCTCAATTCCACTCTGAAGACACTTTTCTAAGCCAAGTGGTGGTTTTAATTAAATGGACGCACAGCAGGTCAAACTGACAGCCACCCAAATGACCCTTTTGTTGGGGAGGTGTTTCTGGTCCCGTTTTTGCATGGATTCTACTTCTTCATCTCTTCTCTAAGCAAACAACCACAACGCTATGGGGGCAAACAGAAGACAAAAGATGCTCACTTCCCTTTGCATTTTCCAAACGTCTTATTTGATCAAAAAGAGATGTTAAAAAATAGCTTGGTTTTGCAATGGTAAGGATACTCTTTTTTTTTAAGTGTCTTGTGCAGGGACAAGTTATTTATACCTCACTCAGTATGGGTGGATTCTTCTTTGGCTAAAGGGTGCAGGAGGGAGAAAGCACAGCCTGAAATACTTCTGCTAGAGGCTATGTCACTCCTTCCTAGTGCTCCTCTTTTGGGATCCCAAAGGATCTGTCACCGACAGATCCTGCATGAGTGAGATGAGCGAGGAACATGTCATGATAATTATGTCCCACGACTATAGGGTCTTCAGGTGGAAAGTCTAATAAAAAGGCAGCCTTTCCCCTCCCCCCGCCTTCCCACAAATCCCGGGCCCAATCTCCACCTCCACCCGCCTGGACGACTGGATAGCTTACAGGTAAGAGCAAAGGATGACTGGAGAATGGGGGTCGCCATATTCCCAGGTAGGAGCAACCGCCGAGCTCTCTGGGTGGTAGGCACCAGCGGATGTGAGCTCGAGCTCGAGCTCGGCGGTAGCATTGTACGAGTGGCTCCGAGAAACACAGTGCAGCAGAAGCAGATTCCCCAGTAACAAAGCCGCCTGGCCGCACAGAAGTAAGTAGCTCACCGGGCAACCACCCAGCACCATCTTCCTGGGCTCAGTGGTGGAGACTCAGTCTCAACCACAAAACCCAGGCCGGCACCGCCAACCCACGCCCTGTCTTGTCAGGCCTCTCGGCGTAACCTCGCTCCTCGCCGCCAAACAGCCAATGGGCGCGCAGCTCGACGCTCCACCTACCCCTCCAGCCAGTCAGAAGAGGCCGGGCGGTGGGGCGTGGCTTCGCGTCAGCTTCCCAATTCCTCTTCTGGGGGTCACGCTCCTCCTCCTTTCGCTCTTGGTGTTTCGTCCAATCGGTTCCCCTGACCCCACAAGTAGGCGTGCCCGAGCCGGGAGGGCGGGGCAGATAGTAACTGGGCGGGGCCGACTAGTGCGGATCGCAGCGTCCAGTTTAGAAATCACCCCCGCCAGGGACAACATTTTTTCCCTACGTCAGCGCTGAGAGCGCGATGTCGGGAGCGAGCTCGGACCAGGGGTTGGCTTGCGTCAGCGCCGCGCGCGTGCTCGTCCCCGGGCGCGCGCACCCTGGCCAGCCCCGGGGCCCCAGCAGGGTTGCAAAATGATGGAAGAGGCGGAGGCAGAGGCGCCCGAGTGTTGAGTGGGACCTGCAGATTCTTTCGCGATGGGTTCGGGCGCGGGTTCGCCCTCTGGGACTTTCCATTTCCAGTGGTTGCTGCTGTTTGGCCTGGTGGGCCCAGTTCTCGGTGGGGAGCGGCCAGGTGGGTGTCCGCCTCCACGGTCCTTTGGGATTGCCGTTTCCCAGGGCTGGGACTCTCGGAGTTAACCCGCGGTGCCTGGGAGTGGACGGACCTGGGCCGGGACTGGATCCGGGGTCGGGAGGCGCGGCCGCTCCACACGTGTAGGCAGTGCCAGACCCGGGGCTCGGGGTCCCGTGCCCCCAACCCTTCCTGGTACTGGGCTGGAGTCTGGTTCCACTTCCTCCGTATCCTACTTGGAGGAGCAGTTTGTGCCTCTCCACTCGCATCTGGAGCGAAGCGACTGCTTTGGGTCAGGGGCTGACCTCGGGGAAATTGGTGGAGAATCCTGGAGGCTGGGTGCGCGCCGAGGGTGTGTTCGCGTTGTAGAGCTGATGTCACTTGGACCGAGCCTGGAAAATGGAACTTTTGCTTCAGGTCATGATACTTTGAGAATTTGGCGTTCATTTTATTAGCGGAGTCACGCGTGTAGATCCACAGAGCTAGAGGTAGTGATGGAACAAGGGAGAGGGGGCTCATTTTTCTTGGGCCATTTTTTGTTGTAGTAAGAACACTTTTTTTTTTTTTTAAACGAAGCGCTGCATTTCTATAGTCATTTATCTGTGTTCATACTGGGTTCGCATTATCTTAAATATGGGCAAATAATCCCTTCTCTGTTTAACTCCCAGAATTGTTCGTTAAGAATTAAATCATTTATGTGAAATCATTTTTGAATGGTGAAACTTCCCGTGAATGTGTACAATATTTATATTAGATAAGCCCAAGCGTAGTGAAAACAGATCATAAACACTTTAGTGTTTTTGGAAATCCGTTATTTGTTCTGGCTTTTGTATGAAATTGTTGTTTGTATTGCTGTATTTTTCTCTCTCTGTGATGGAATATGATGGAGAATGGGAGGTTTTTTTTTTTTTTTTTTTCAAAATTGTTGCCTTGAGAGTTGTTCTTAGGTAATGATGAAAGATTTCAGTGCAGGACTGCTGACCTTGAACATATCAGTTACATGTTTTCTTATCTTTGGCTGTTTCTTTTTAAATTAAGTCAGTTTGCCCCAGCATGGAAATCTTGAAGCACAAAATACTGAAAATATTTTGAATAGGATGTTGCCAAATCTTTTCATTAAGACTATTCTATGTTTGGAGTTCTAGGTGGCTATTACCTATCAATATTTAAGGAAGTAGATTATACATCTGGAGGTTTAGTAATTCATGATTCTGCGGTTTGTAAAAATAAATCAGATGATTTTTTGGTTCATGTATACATTTATTACATATATGCATATAATTGAATGGAATGTACTTATGGTCTTAATTCTTCATCAATGACTTATGACCGGGCCCTCACTTAAGTGTAGGTATACTCTTTCAAAATTTAGTCAACATTTCTTGAACTCCCATAAACACCACCCTCAATTCTTGGGCAGGGGCCACAGGGTGACCAAATGTGTTAAGTACATTTGAGGGATGTTGGAAAAGTTTTATGGAGAGAATGATATTTAAATTGAGCGATATGGGTAGATTTTTCAAGTAAAAGGATAGAAGTACATTCTAAGCAGAAAAAAAGAGTTATTCCACCCCAAAGGTTATGGGGGTGGGGGATGAAAGAAGATGATGGTACTTTAGTATGGCTCTGGATAGTCCATATGAAAGGAAGAGATGCAAGGTAAAACTGAGGTAGGTTGGTACCAGTTGAGGAGAGACTTCTATGCTGAGCTAAAGGGATGAGACTTTACCCTGTAGTAAGTTCTTCGGGTAGTGAAGTTTTTAAATTAGAAGTGTGGCAATCAGATTTTTTATTAAAAGGGACAACACAGTGGAGGATGGAATCTAGGAGGGAGAGACTGAAGACTGGTAGACAAGTTAGGAGGCTTTGGCAGCATATGCAGTGAGTCAACGTGTGTTTCCCGAAGGGAATGTTCTTCGAAAATCAGCTGACTGAGTTTTTGTAATACAGGATGTTTAGAACATGCACTGAAACATCTTCCTCTAATGAAAGAGAGAATTGAAGACTCAGTTAAGTACAGCCCACACCTCTTTTACATGAGGAGTTAAGTGGGTTTTGGTAGGCTTTTTACGACAATTTATAAATTGTGTCAGTGAGGAATGTAGTATAATTTCCAGACTGCTGATTTACAGTACTTTTTTTAAATTAAAAAATAAAACCAGCTGACAAAGTTATCTCTGTATTATTGTGAAATAAGGAAGGGGAGCCAGGTATGATTTTGATTTTTCTGTAAAGGTAGTAAATATAATGCACAGTCTTAGAATTTTTTCTTTTAAAAACACTGGCATTTGAAAGAAAGTGAATTTGAAAGCTCTTCATGGTGAATCATTATAAAATGTATATAGTAAGAATTTAGGTCCATTTTAATCTCAGTTTTAGATGCTGGTAAATTACTCTTTCAGATTTAAAGATGGCTTCTTTTTCAAGCTTTCAAGTAAAAAAGAAAACAATCATAGTTTTTTTTTTATTAGAATATAGAAATACAGTTGAGGGAGAAACATTATCAAAACATTATCAATCAGTGGATATAAACTTTGTTATTGAGGGGAAAAACCAGATCATGGATATCTACCTTGAATTTTACCTTTTGCATTTTCCCCCAGAAGAGCTCATGCATTGAATGGATAGTTTATGGAGGAATGACATCGGCCATAGTTAATACATGTACACAAGAAGTTGCTGGGTTCCAGGACAATTAGCACTTCAAAATTTTACCTTACCAAATTTGATTTTATATTTGCTCTTTGTTAGAAGTCCTGGTTTACTATAAAAACCCCCAACAGATGGGAGCTCTAGGTAACTGGAAGCTTTTTTGGTTAATATCCACAAACTCAAACATACGACTCATGATGCTTCTTTTTTTTTCACTTTGATACCTAGTTCTATATATGTATAACCCAGAGCCTTAGAATACTGCCAGAGTTTGAGTCAGCGTAAAGAGGGTGCCTCATAAATGAATCTAGCCCTTCTGATATCAACTAATCCTCCACTACCTTTGAATGGGTCCAACAAGGACCCAACCAAGGTTGAATTCCACCATGCTTTTTTGTGTATTGAGAACTTATTTTCCAACAATATAAAATTTTCCATCACAATATTTTCCATTTTGTGATAGAAAATAATCTGTTTTAGTCAGATCATTTTCCCAGAGTGTTTATATGTGGGGCACTGCTTGAGTCACATCTTTTAAGAGTGATCCTGAGAAGGTCACTTATTTTGGTCAATTTTAAACTATGCAGTTATGTTTGAATTTTTTATCTTAACATAAGAATTAGGGTACCAAAGCTTATTATAAGTCAAGAGGATGGTATTGTCGACAAATATGTTATATGTGTAGGCATGAGCCCAAACATGTGGAATGCCCTACACATTTTTCTCTTAATGAGATTTTTAATGATTTAAGTCACTAGCATGATTTTCCCCCTGCCTTCCTTTTAGTAGCTCATTAGAATCTTCAGGTAAGTGGATCCCTCAAGAACCTCCTCTCACTGATAGCAGAATCCTGTTGTGAATCCACCTGGGCCTCCTGCTCTCATCCCAGCTTAGAGAGCAGTATATAGTGGTGCTATTGAAATGAAAATGCGTGGGCTCTGTGGATTTGTGGAAAAATTGACATAAAAGATGTGAATCATAGAAAGTAAGGCTCACTTTGGTTGTACCTGATGATTATAACCAAGGGAACTGTGCATGTGTAGGTGAAAAGATCAGAAGAGGCTGTTTACTGAATGTATATTTATTTTATTGAATGCTTTCTGTATTCATGAAGGCAATTCATGATGACTAAGATATTGGCTTTGGTTTCAGGAACTCATATTCCTTGCTGGAATTTAAATTAATTCTTAAGAGCATTAAATCTTATTAGTGGTTGGAGTTCTCCCAAGGGGATACTTCAACAAACAACAAAACCAATTTCCTTTTAAATGTAAAGACTGGTAAATATAAAAAAAAACTACAACTGTCAAAACATGTGAGTGTAGGATATAGCAGTGGAAATCATAATTAAAAGGTTATTAATAACATGATATGCATTTATTTGGGATTGATCTTGTGAATAGAATGAAAGTATGTGGCCTCCTCAATAACAATGTTTTCTGAATCGAATTACAATTTCTCTTAAAGAAATATTTTGAACAACAAAATTATCTCATTCAGCCTGAATATAGAGTCCAGGTTTTATTTTCTACAGTGAAAGTATGTAAAGGTGGTTATTTGTTTAGGTAATAAGCAGGAAGGAAAGGAGAAGGTTCTGTGGTTTGGCACTGACATTTGTTTGATTTGCAATTAGTTAGAATTCTTCTAACTTATTTCCTTCTGCTACAGTTGTATTATTTAAAAAAACATGCTTAGACTTCCTTCAAATTCTAGTACATGAAAAGATCTAAGGAGTTAGAGAAAAAGAAGTGCAACTAACCTTTTCCTTTCATTTACTAAGTTTAGGACCCTTAAATTTCATCTTTTAACTCTTCAGTCCATATTTTAAGGGATCTGATTTTTATTTTGTCCAGTTCTGAGATAGTAGTTTATATTCTCCAAAGAGCTGATGTATTAAGATTTTTACTTTCACTGTGAACTCTTTTTGCCAGTAGTTGTTAACCAGGTGTTTGGGAGACACTTTTAGTTGCGGCAACTCAGCAATGCTGTTGACATCTGCTTAGTGGAGGCCAGAGACGACTTACCTAGGATGACCCCTATAACAAAGACTCTTGCAGCCTTAAATGTCCAAGCTATCGAGATCAAAGTTTTATACAAATAATGTTCATAAACTTCCTTTATAGTAGTACGGGAAAAATGTTATTTTGGTTCCTGAGAGAAGGAAGGAAAAAAAAAGGAACTTGGGAAAAACCTATGCAGGATATGAACAGGAGAAAAGAAAAAAGAAAAAGATCAAAATCAGAACTAGAAATAAGAAAGGAAATTTGAAAAAAAGTATAGGAACGAAGATTCTTACACTTAGCATATATTATTTTTTGGTGGCACTCCCCAAATTTGTACATGCTATATTGTTTTTGAACTCTATGGTGTGGCTTCAGAAAGTGGATCCTTGGACTTTAAAAAGGAGTTGATGTCAGAGTAACAGCTCTTTTATACAGAAGTTTTTAGGGTGCTGTAATTTTTTTTTTAAGAAAGAGGGACAGAGAGAGAGAGAGAATGAAAGAGAATCAATTTTTATTTAGTTTTTCATGTGGCTTCCATTGTTCCAACTCTGTTGTGTACGTGGTGCTGGGGTTTGAACCGGGATAACCGTGGAGCTACCACTCCAGCCCCAAGGTACTGTAATTTTGAAATTCTTTTTAAAACAAATGCTTAATTGTGACATTTGGTTTTCAAAATGAGAATTATGTTTTAAAATAAAGAAGGACAGGATGTTGTATGTTATATTTTTATGTCTGGCTTTTATTCTTCTTTGCTGACAATATGGGTAACAGATCCATAGAAGAAAGAAGACTTGATTTCTAATCCTGGCCTGAAAGTAGGCGTGCGACCTTATATAGTATGTTGTTCAGAGTTTGAGAAAGCTGGAAGTCATTGGGAGGTTTATTGTGAGGGAGGAAAAAGTCCCACAACTTTTTCTCCTTTCCTTTTTTTTTTTTTTTTAAGGATTGTGGGTATTTCTGCCTCGTGATCTGTGCATATTCTTCTTCTTCTTCTTTTTTTTTTTAAAGAGAGAGGGACAATGAGAGAGAGAGAATCAATTTTATTTTAGTTTTTCATTTGGCTTTCACTGTTCCAACACGTCATTGTGTACGTGGTGCTGGGGTTTGAACTCACGTACTCAAGCATGCCGGGCAAGTGCGGTAACCGCTGAACCATCGTTCCAGCCCCTCTGTGCATCTTCTTAAGGTTAGGGATTTCTTTTGACATGGTTTCCAACTGACTGCTCCAAATATCTGAATCTGTTTGATCACGATGTCTTAAATATGCCTTAAATCATCCAAAGGGTGCTTTTTATGAGCATTTATAGTGTTTTTAATACAATGATGTGAAGCCACATTTAGACAGTATCGTATAGTAATTGATGGGTAAAGTGTTTGAAAACTGACTTGTATTGGATATAATATAGTTTATATTTTCCTATTTGAGTCTTTTAAAGCTCAAATGAGGCAACATTATAAACATTTTTATATACAGTGTTGTCTTGGGAAAAGTTAGATGTAAATACTTCAACTTAATCTGTACTTGAGAACTCTGAGGGGCATAAGCAGTTAATGAGGATGTGAACATGAAGGTTTGATCAAAGGAGGAGAGTGTGGGAGTGGGGAGACCAAGTGAAAAGGTATGCTGATGGCTCAGATGTGAGGTTATAGGGCTGATGGAGGACTGGCTGCTGCTCAGTGGGAAAGTGCTAGTCCCAGGGTTTGATCCCTAGCACCACACAAAACAAAACAAACATGGAAAGGAAAGACCTTTCAAAAGAGATGCTAGATAAGCACTACTTTTAAAGGAATTTATGCTATTTTTATTGAAGAGATACCCTTTTGGTTCCCTTTTAATTTTAGAAGTAACACAATGGTGGCAGAGTATAGTAATCACGAACGCTAGAATTAAATTATAATATGAAATATGACTAGCAAATGTCATAAATAAACATGTAAATAGCAAAAGTAAATGGACCACCTATTTAAAGTAGTTACCATAATGAAATAGAACCAGGAAGTCATGAGAAAAGAAGTATATATCGTATACTTTTATATTTCCATATTTGAATTTTTTCTACAATGAATATATAATACAGAAATAAAAGTCTCTCATACCATACCCTTTAGGGTATCCACTTAAAAATTACTTTATCATAGAAGTGTTTAAACATACACAAGAATAGGGAGAACAGCAGTGAACTCATGCATTTCCCCTGTCCAGTTTTAATTTTATTTTCTTTGTCTCCTTCCTCAAACACACTACATCTTTCTAATGCATATCCTAGACATCATATAATTTTGCCACTGAATGCAGAGTGAATCTTTTAAGACAGGACAGAAAACCTTAACCATAATGTGCTTCTTACACTTAAATAATAATAATAATAATTTTTCAGTATCATCTGAATATCTACTCACTGTCAACATTTCCTAGATTATCTCAGAATTTTTCAGTTGATTTATTTTAACTAGAATCCAGCAGATCCATACATTGCATTACTGCATTTGGTTATAAAGGCTTTAAAAACATTTATGAAAGTAGCCACTCCTCCTTTCTTGTAGAAGAAACTGAGTGGAACATGTGACTGACTTCTTCTCATCTTAAACTTTTGTCTGCTGAATATGCTAGTGTATAGGGTTGTATAGGAAGGTGAATTTTCCATCTGTTAGATGGTAACCGTGTATTTCATCAAGTTTACTGAAAGAGTTGTGCCATTGGTAATGATGCTGGAAGAAAAGATACAGTGTTGTACTTAGCAAAAGATTATAGATTGGACTTATATGGGCAATTTTGATTATACTCATTTTTTTATTAAGGAATTGAGTTGTTGTACAGACATAAATGTGTTTGAAGTAACAGTACGATGTGCGTTTGTTACTAAACCAGAGTTATCCTTGTATCGCCCACACCTCAGTCCCTCAGTCTCTTGATTCTTCTATATTTTGCTCCTACAATGTATATAAATCTCTCTCTCCCCCCAACACACGTGTGTGTGTGTGTGTGTGTGTGTGTGTGTGTGTGTGAGTGTGGTGGGTGTAATACATGTATACTCAATTTTTATAAAGGGGTGAGTTTAGAATCCAAGTCTTGCTTAAGATGTAATTTCCAAGGAGACTTAAAGGTTGAATGTTTTCTCATACGTGGAAGGTAGAGTAAAACCTAAGGTAGGGTGAATGTTAGTCAAGTTCAATTAATAGACCTACCAAATTTGAAGTAACACGTAAGCTGAGGGAAACTATAGCTATGAAGGGGGATGGTGAGGGAGGAAAAAGGGGGATTAACAACACTGTGGGGTACACTTTGCTCCCATGAGAAGCCAAATGACACTCGGACAGGCATATAAATCTAGAAATTTCAATAATTAATATACATATGTGTATATGGTCATTTATATCTATGGGGGAATCACAGAGGAGACATGAAATTGGGGAGTGGGTGAGGTGGGGGCGATCCTGGACACGGATTGGGTTTAAGGCACTTTGTCAATATGAATGTGTGTATGAATATGTGGCAACAGATCCCTTCAATATGTAAGACTACGTAGAACCAATTAAATAATCCAATAAAAAACATTAATTCCCCTCTGTGATAAACGGAATAGGATTAGAATTGGAAGTAAGCCTACATGACTGTTTTGAGTTCTTAACTTTTAAGGCATTTGACGTCATTTTTTGTTTTATGATGGCCTTAGGGCAGTCATTTCATTTGAGACATTTGCTACATTGTTGAGTATATATTTATTGAGAGTTAACCTATCAGATACAGAAAGTCAGTTTTCCTTCTTATTATGCTTCCATTTAGTAAATATTTAGTAGTACCATCTCAGAGGGTATGGAGTACCATCTCCATTTATGCTGGATAGGTGGGAAATGGGAGATGAAAAAGTGGTACTAAGCTCTAGGATGTCCCCTCCCAATCCCTCACTAAATGTTTCTCTTCTCTGTCTGTTATCTCCCATTCTCCCTGCCTCTCCTTCTTGTATTTATAATTTAAGATTTCTTTTGAGAAAAAGGGTTAGGGTGTGCAGCTAAAAATGTTTGAAAATGATTGCTACACATACACTGTTTGGATAAAGGGTAACGTCCTTCGAAAGGAAGTATTTTTCCCCTTCATAGTTTTCTAGCACATTGCTATTTAATATAAAACTTCATATAAAATTATTTGTATTATATCTATATATACATATATTTTAAAGGAGAGAATCAGTTTTTTTTTTTCATCTCGTTTTTGTTTTTCTGACACTTAGTTGTGTATGTGGTTCTGGGGTTCAAACCTGGGTCCTTGTGCATCCCAGGCAAGTGCTCTTCCCCTGAGCCATTGTTCCAACCCTGTATTATATGTATTTTAATATGAGAATGTCAGATGAATTTTCAATGATTTGAGCATTCAGCTTTTGAATTCCGTTATATTTTGTTACTATGTAGTTTTTCAGATTAATTTTGTTATATAGCATTTGTTATTCTCTTTTCTACAGGTTTTTCACAGACCTCACATCTTTCTTCTTATGAAATTATAACTCCTTGGAGATTAACTAGAGAACGAAGAGAAGCTCCTAGGCCCTATTCAAAACAGGTAAGTTAGCTCTTTAGAACTCTGTGTATTTTAAAATTTTCCTTTTTTTTTTTGTAAATCAAAGGTGATCATTGTAACAATGATTGGTCCAGGCAGTAATTGCCTGGTCATGAATAAGTATTGTAGCACTTGGTACTGATGGTGTCTATTGGGCATTATTCTGGTGAAAGCAACATACATATTGAAACTTAGTATCCTTTTTTTTCTTTAAAGACAAAATGATCAACTCAAAACATAATAGAATGGAATAGAGTTCTGTGACCAGCTTAGGATGCTCACAGTATAGATTTCTAACCCTCAAACTGACTGCCAGTGGTAATAGTGAGTGTATGAATTTACCTCACTTAGTTTGTTATAGGTAGAATATTTCATATTGTATCTACACTCACACTGGAGAATAGTAATATATATTTCACTTCTGGGAATATTTAGTAAACAATGAGTTTGATTTCCATATTGGGCAACCTACTGTGTTGTTAACATGGTAATCAATGCCCAAATTATTTTTTCTGTTATTTTCTTTTTCTTTTTTTAGAAAGAGGGGACAGTGAGAGAGAGAGAAAGAGAGAAGCAATTTTTATTTAGTTTTTCATGTGGCTTTCGTTCCTTGCACTTTCTGTTGTGTGTGTGGTGCTGGGGTTTGAACTCATGTACTTGTGTATGCCAGGCAAGTGCCATAACCTCTGAGCCACCGCTCCAGCCCTGCTATTTTCTTTTTTGCAGAATTTGTTCAGAAATAATGTATTTAGATTTCAGCTGGTTTTGTAAATCCTTCAATTATGTAGAAGTATTATATAACTTCATTATAATTTTAGTCTCATGGGTAACGAAGGATACAGTGTAGCTTATTACCTTTAAATTGCTGTTTCACTCATAGCTATAAGGCCGTTTGAATGATTTTTCGGGATTGGGCATAGTAAAAGAACGCTGGAATTCAGGAGCTCTTAGTTTTAGTTCTTCTGCTGGTTATTACTACTAAGTGACTTTAAGGTTGCATTTGAATAGAACAATTTATAATTTTCCCTTGTTACTGGCTTGAATTGGACAGTCTACCTTTTGATTCTGGATTTTTTTTTTTAAATAATGGAAACAAACCCTGCTTGCTTTGTTGTTATTTTTTTTTTCTCTTTTCTTCACTGGATGGTAGACTTTAGCACAGGGACTATGTTTTCTATTTTATTGTGTTTCTGATAGTATCTTCATCATTGCTACACATGTAGATCCTTCTGGTTGTGAGTGTAACAATGGTAGTGATGTTTTTCCATTCTGTCAGTGGCTAAAAGCAAAAGGATAGAAAGGCATGTGCCAAAACTGGGGAGAAGAGGTTGATATTTTTGATGTCTTGATGGAGATTGAGGTAGATAACAGAGTTCTCAGATGGCCACACAGGATGTGGAGGTGGAGTGCCAGGATCCAGAAGTTGGTCTAGTTCTTAGAAGTCACTGGCTGATGTGCCCTAATAGAAGGGATCTTATTATTTCTTTATATAATGTTAACTTAGAGTCCGGAAACACTAATGAAAATTAAATAGGTACTTCTGATAAAATTATTTGTTGAGTTTTTTCATGACAGTTATTTTTCTGTTGGGGAGGGAAGGAGCATCCATTTCATTTTTCTTTAAGAGACAAAGTGAGAGAGAGAAAGAGAGAATTAATTTTATTTATTTATTCATCTTGTTTTTGTTTTTCTGACACTTAGTTGTGGATGTGGTGCTGGGGTTTGGGTTCCTGGCACATGCCAGGCAAGTGCTCTACCACTGAGCCACTGCTCTAGCCCTCATGACTGTCATTTTTATTAAAGAGTTAAGGCAGACCTGAGGCTGCTAGTTCTGTACATCACATTGAGCACTTTTGGCTAGTGAAATGGTGAGTTTCTGGGTGTGTTTGCTTTCTATCACTATAATAACATATTTGAGGTAACTTATAAAGAGAAAAAGTTTTGTTTTAGCTCCGTTTTTGAGGTTCTAGCCCTTGATTGATTGGCCCCATGGCTTTGGGCATGAGGTGAGCAGTATATCACGGCATGTGTACATGGCAATGCAAAACTGATAACTTCATGAGGCAGGGAGCAAAAACAAAGAGGAAGAGCTAGGGTTCCACAGTCCTCTTGAAATGCATGCCCCCAGTATCTTTGGACCTTCTTCAAGGCCCCGTCTCCTAAAGGTCCATAGCACCTCCCAGTAGTGCTGTCTTGACATCAAGTCTTTACATATGGACCTTAGGTGAGGGGACATTGAAGATCCAAACTATAGCACTGGGGAAGTTTCTTCAGTGATGTTTGAAGTTGGGAAGAGGATTCCATGAGCTTGAAGATGTGGAAGTGTAAGTTACCTATCTTGATTCACTGACTGTAAGATGCCTTCAGTTGTAAGACAAACCATTATTTTGTGTACCACTAATAAAGAAGCAGAAGTGTTGCCAGTTAGATGGCTGTGACTTTGTATGATGTATTCTTTCTAGAGATGTTAATATAAAGGGGAGCAAGTATGTTTTAGAATGATGGACTAAGATAATCCATGTACAGATATAGTCAAAGAAGTATATGAACTTCTTTTCAACTTTTAGATACCTAGAACTAGAGATAATCCCTTGGAACTAAGAGGTTCATTTCATTTAAACAAAAGGAAGAACTACTTTACACTGTAAATAACATAGAATTTAAGAAGAGTTTAGATAAACATGTGGGTGATTTTCCACAATCATTTATTAAAAGGAAGAAGGAATGACCAGAATATATTTTTATTATTTTAAATAAGATGCAAAGTTCTGTAAATCAAATTGCAATCAGTACCAAGTTATTCCAATTCAGGAGGGACTTTCCTGTGTCTTATAAATGATGTGTTGTTGAAAAGTAGTTTATAAGGTGGTATTTTATTGTTTTTTTTCCCCCTTCTTTGTGCATTTAGGTATCTTATATCATTCAGGCTCAAGGAAAAGAGCATATTATTCACTTGGAAAGGAACACGTAAGAAATTGAATTTATTTTGACTTTTCTTTAATGATTTCTTCTATAGTATATTAATTTCTTTCTAGGCAGATATTGTTTGGTAGCTACTGAACCCTGTCTTAGGTAGATTTAGTCACTCGTGTCACTGCCATACAATGGCAGGTCTTCTTCTGAAAAGCACAGAGTTTGGGCAGAAGATGAGACTTGCAGTGACTGAACAGGGTCTTTTTGTTGAGAGGACTCAAGATTCCTCCGACTCCTTCAAAGTCCACTCACAAAGACTTCTGTACACGAGAATGCAGAAAGCTTGAAGTCATTGAGGAGTGTGAAAACTTGCAGACATGGCCCCTCTGGGTCCCTCTCAGTTGCAGGGTTGTGCTTTGTCTTCAGATTACTAACCGCTGAGGTGTGTGAGGTGTTATGTCTTCCGGGGAGCCTGGGCACAGATTTACTGGAGGAGTCTTTTGTGCTGCGTTAGTTATGTAGCTAAGGTAGTCTGTGTAACTGATTAAACTATTTGAAAAGCCATCAATTTATCCATGTCCAATCACAGTAGACGGGTTGGTCCTGCTCGGGTGTTTCCAGGGGAGTTTTAGTTTAGAATTATATATGTGTGTGTATGTGTGTGTGTGTATATATATATATATATATATATATTTTTTTTTTTTTTTTTTTTTTTAAAGAGAGAGGGACAGTAAGAGAGAAAGAAAGGGAGAAACATCATTATTTAGTTTTTCATGTGGCTTTCATTGCTCCGAGACTTTGTTGTGTACGTGCTGCTGGGGTTTGAACTTGGGTCCTCACACATGCCAGGCAAGCACTGTAACCACTGAGCCACCCCTGCAGCCTCTTATTTATGTATTTTTGAAACAGGATCTCCCTTTGTTTTCCGGGATGGACTTGAACTCTTGATCCTTCTGCCTCAGTCTTCTGAGTAGCTGAAATTACTGGTGTGCGCTACTTAGCCAGGCTTAAGGGTTCTTTTTTTTTTTTTTCTTTGCAATGCTGAAGACTGAACTCAAGGCCTTGAGCATGCTAGGAGGGTGCTTTATCCCTGTGCTGCATCCCCAGCCTGAGTTTTAAATTTGAAATGGCACACTTCATCCCTGATTTGTCCATAGGGCCTGGGGATAGGAATAGAGTTGCTCTGGTCCTCTAGGAGAAAAACCCCACCCTTGGACGAGTAATGAGTTCTCTTAACATGGAATGAAGCTTTGGGAATCAGGAATAACTGTTTCCTGAAACAGCTGGCAACAGAATTTTAGGAGGTTAAGGCAATGAATGCTTCTTGAATGCTTCTTGTTTATATATATAAAACTTTAAAAAAAAAGAATATAAAAATTTTGTTTTTCTTCTATAAATATGATGTAAGTCAATAACTTAATTTCATTCCTATGAGTTGTATCGCAAGAATTTAAGGACCTTTTTTATGTGTATGTGTGTGTGTGTGTGTTTTTTAAAGATTGAGGGACAGTGAGAGAGGAAAGAGACAGAAACATTTCTTTTTTTAAATTTAGTTTTTCCTGTGGCTTTCGTTGCTCCAACACACTTCGTTGTGTACATGGTGCTGGCGTTTGAAACCATATGCTCGCGCATGCTCGGCCAAGTGCTGTAACTGCTGAGCCACTGCTCTAGCCCGTGTTTTTTTTTTTTTTTTTTTCTTTTAAGAGAAAAGGACAGTGAGAGAGAAAGACAGAGAGAATCAACTTTTTTATTGAGTTTTTCACGTGGCTTTTGTTGCTCTGACACTTAGTTGTGTATGTGGGTTGCTGGGGTTTGAACCCGTGTACTTACGCATGCTGGGCGAACGCTGTAACCACTGAGCCACCGCTCTAGCCTCTGTTTTTTAAGTTTTGAGAAGTCTTTTGCAACTAGCATTTCATGCCAATAGAACAAATTGTAGCTTAACATTATTTCTGTGTACTTACTGTGTACTATTTCAGATTCAAGTCTATTTATGATATTTTAGTTTTATGGTAGTGTATTCCTTAAATAAAAATTGATCAGGTAAAACTTTTTATTTCTGCTTCTCTGTTCTGGGAATAATGCTTTATGAGTTTGTCTTTAGTTGTTGATCGTTAAAATAAATTTCAATGGTGTGGTTTATTCCTTTTCCAGAGATCTTTTGCCTAAAGATTTCGTAGTTTATACCTACAATGAGGAAGGAACTCTAATCTCTGACTATCCCAATGTACAGGTAATGTATTTTTCTCTTGACCCAATAGTAAAATTTAAAAATAATTACAATTTAAAAGTGAGTTCCAGTCAGGCACTCAGAATTGTTACTCTGCACAACCTCACAGTTATAATTTTTAATATATGGGTGACCCTGAAGGACATGAGCACATTTGCATAGACTAAACTCCTGGACAGCCTTCCAAGTACATTGTTAAAATTTTTTTCTAGAGAGAGGGATGGTGAGAGAGAGAGAGAGAGAGAGGGAGAGAAAGAAAGAGAAAGAATAATTTTTATTTAGGTTTGCATCTGGTTTCTGCTGCTTAGGCACTTACTTGTTTATGTGGTGCTGGGGTTTTTTACCCGGGTCCTCATACATGCCAGGTAAGCACTGTAACTGCTGAGCCATCGCTCTAGTTCCCCAATTTTTTTTTTTTTATTAGATGGATAGAGTTACAGTTGAGGGGGAAAATTATCAACCATTTAAGAACCAATGTATATAGGGGCTGGAGTGGTGGCTCGGCAGTTACGGTGCTTGCCCAGCATGCACAAGTACATGGGTTCAAACCCCAGCACCTACGTACACAACGAAGTGTCAGAACAGCGAAAGCAATGTGAAAAACTAAATAAAATTGATTCTCTCTGTCTCTCTTTCTCTCTCTCTCACTGTCCTTCTCTCTCTCTCTCTCTCTTAAAAAAAAAAAAAAGAACCAATGTATATATTCTTAGTTATCCAGGGCTAATGCCATGTCATGGATCCCCAGCTTGGTTTCCCCATGTTGCTGTTTCCCCCAGCAGAACCCCTGAGTTAAATGGATATCTCGTGGAGGTCAGAGCTTTCCTTCTGAGATGATTCCCCCATATTCCCACCCTCCAGTCTCCTAGGTGGTCTTCCTAAGCCCTCCCGCCACTCTGTCCCCCACCCTATACCTCCAAGTATCCTAGGGAGTCATCTCCCTGTTGCGTTGAGAATCATACAATTTGAAGTTGTTATTAGCTTAGCCATCTAACATACTGTTTCCCGATGTATTCTAGCTTCCACAGATGAGAGAAACCATTCAGCTCTTGAGTCTCTGAGATTGGGATACTTCAATTAGCATAATTTGTTCCATCTCCATCCATTTGATATCAAAAGCCGTGATATCATCTTCTCTAATGGCCGAGTAGTATTCCATTGTATATATGTACCAAAGTTTTTTAATCCACTCGTCGAGTGAGGGGCATCTGGGTTGGTTCCACAATCTAGCTATAGTGTATTGAGCTGCTATAAACATTGATGAAGCCACATCACTATAATATGCTGATTCTAACTCTTTTGGGAAAATATCCAACTTTTAAAAAAATTTATTTTACTGAAAATGTTTCTTTCTTAAAGAGGTGTGGTTCTCTCCGCATCAGACAACAGAATGCTCTTGGGACAGATTTGGCCAGGAATACTCTAATTGGCAGATGTTGAGCTTGGTTCTGTGTGATTTTTACTTACAGTATAAACATTTTTAGTTTAGTTTGGGAAGTCCTTTTTTGGTAGTTAGGATTATACATTTTTTTCTTTTGAAGTAGTTTTCATGAAGAATAGTTGCTTCCATTTAAACATATTATTTTTTCCCTGAACTTTGTAACGTTTTGCTAAGTTGAGTTGTTAGTTAGGCACTTTTATAGCATTCTTCAAATAAATAGAAGGCAAAAATCCTTATTTTAGATTAATCATTAGTACTTAAAAAATGAGGAAATGCTGACTTTGCCCTATCCTTTCTTTGTTCCACTGATTCCTTTATCTTAATGTACTATTTGTCCTTTAATAGAAGATTAGTAAAGGAGATTAAATTTACATTATAGCATAAACCAGATAAAAAATAACCCACCGATTTTTCCATTCCTCTGAAGATTATTATAGTAGGAGACCCAAAGACCACATAATTTTTGCCAGTTAGCAAAAGGAATAATCTTTTTTTAAAGAGAGGACAGTAAGGGTGAGAAACAGCTTTATTTAGTTTTTCATCTAGTTTTCATTGCTCTGACACTTGGTTGTGTATATGGTGGTAAGGTTCAAACCTGGGTTCTTGTGCATGCCAGGCAAGTGCTGTAACTCCTGAGCCACTGCTCCAGTCCCCAAAGCAGTAATATATATATATATATGTGTGTGTGTGTGTGTGTGTGTGTACACACACATATATATGTATATTTTATTTGTTCAACATAGTCTTATGTATTGGAGGGAATCGTTACACATTCATGCTTACATGGATATTGACAAAGTTAAGGCCGATCCTAGTTCAGGATCTCCCCGCTTTGTCCACTTCCCGCTCTCGTGTCTCCTCTGCAATACCCCCATGCTATAGATAGAAATAAGCATATACATGTATATTAATTTAAAAGCAGTGATCTTAAAGGGCATTTTTTTCCCTTATAGGGGTTGTTTGATATGCTTGCTTCAGGTATACACAGATTAGGCTTGGATTCTGGCTCTGTCATTTATTTCCTGGTGAAGTTAGTATTGTCACTTTAAAATGGGAATAATAGTTACTACTTCATGGAATTATTAGGTAGGAAGCTTAAATGAATTAAAACTTGGAAAATGCTTAGAAGAGGTAGTCTGACAATTTTAAACTCAAATTTAGTTAATATTCAAAGAATATGTACTTAAAACTGCTATAAATAAATGTTAACTATATGGAAACTTATATAAGGTTATCTTAAAAGTTTTATAGAATTGTTAGGCTTTCCTGGGTATTTGAAAAGTATCAACTAAGACAGCATGAAGTGTTACTTATTTCTTGGTTATTTAATAATGTTCAGATAGATGTGAAATACAAATTAAAACTTTGATACTAGGACTTTTTTTTGTGTGGCTAGATTGTCAAATATTGTGATGACATATACTTTTGCCCATGTAATACAGTTAAAATTTCATTGAGAACATTTTAAATGCTTTCCTTTAGGATTCTTAAGTTGCTTAAGATTGAATTTGTAAAGCTTTTTTTTTCCTTAGCTCTCCTCCTCGGTGTCCTTCACAAGACCGTTTTCATAAGAAACAAAGGCTTTAGTAAAGTCACTCAACATGAGTTGCTATGTGAAATATAAAGACACATTACTTTGTCTTAGGAATTTGGGGCATATTTCAAAAGCATTAGAAATTCTGTTAACTATTTCCCCCAGTTAATTGAAGCTCTTCATTTCTTCTGAAAACATGTTGATTGTCCCAGGCTCACTGGACGTTTAGGAGGCTGTTCCATAATAGTTCTGTGCACCTCTGCTGCCACTAGCTGATGTTTGCACTTAAAGTTTGTGTATCAAAATTGTTTATGCCACTTATACATTTATCGTTGTTTTGCATTTAATTAGATGTTTTATAAACTTACAAAATACCATATGTTCTGCTTTTGAGAACTGTAAGAGTGAAGGGAAATTTCTTTTTGTCTTCTGAAGATTTGTTGGGATAGAGCAAAGCATTACACAGGAGAAAAGACACACAAATATATTAACACACAATAGGAAAAGTCACAGCACAGAGAAAGAATCACTGGCGTGTGATTACCCAGCAGCCAGAATAATTTAGAACTTATGTACTCCTTTTTTCTATAGGGAGAGTAGAGGATGAGGAATGTTGGAACTGTAAATTTTTTTTAGGAGAACTTGATGGGTTTGGAGAATATAAAATGGCATAGGACAAAGTCTAGCCCCCAGACGATGGTTTGTCAATGTTTCTCGATGGAATGGAAGTAGAAAACAATGGTACGTAGCAAAAGTCTGTCCAAGTTTGCTGACAAACTTCGTTCTTTTTTCCTGAGATTAGTTCAGTCTTCTGGTTAATGGAATTTTGGTCAGAAGACTGAAGGCAATTGTATTCTTGGCATATCCTGTCAGGTAGACAAGGAACTTTACCCACTAAATTGGAAGTTGTGGAAATATTTAATAAAAGCAAGTTATTAAATAAGTTGGTAGGCTAAGGGCTCACCTGCTGGATGTCGGTCAGCTTAGTTCTCTGTGCTGCCAGTTCTGTTAACAGTGTTAATGCCAGTTGCTTATTTGGTTAAGGAATTGTCTGCCAAGCTTCTTCTCTGTGAAGTTACTGGTCTTGCCTTTGTAATGTTGTGGTTAGATACTTGGAGACCATGTAAATATCCTGTTACTTCTCAAATTTTTATCCTCTAGTTTTAATATTTGCCTAAATCTGTTGTTACTGTGACAGTTGTCAAAATGGTGAGTCTCTACTTTTCATGAGTGCCTCTATATTAGGGTGCTTTCTCCTGTGAGGAAGAATCTTCTCTTCTTACTTATGTATATCAGTGTGGACTCAGGGATTATTTTTTGTCATAAGTGAGGTTGAAAATCTCTTTATATATGTAAGAATATTTTTAGATCTATTGTGAATTGTCTAAAAGATTGACTTAATATTTACTCTCAGTATTTAAGAGTGCTTTACATTTGGGAATATTAACTCTTTATCTATCATGTATGTTTTGAATATTCTAGTCTCTCAGTTGACTTTGGAGTCTTCTGATGTTTTCCTCCCAAGAAGAAGCTTAAAAACTATACTGTTTTTATCAGTCTTTTATCATATCTAGATTTTGTGTGGTGGTTAGAACATCTCTCTCTACACCCAAGTTAAAGAGGGATTCTCTCATGTATTTCATAGATCCTGTATATTTTTATTTTTTAGGCTTAGACTCTTGATCATTTAGACTTTATACTTATGTATAGTGTTAATTATGGATTTAATTTTCTTCTATTCCAAATGTCTAACCAATAGACCCCAAGGAGCTTTTATTAAAAAGTGCTTTTTTGCCCCAGGAATTCTTGAGATGCTACTTTTATCATATTACGTTCTAGATGTACTTTGGTCTGTTTAACAACTTTCTTTTCTGTTCTGATCAGTACAATAATTTGTACTGATTTCTTTTCTGTTCTGATCTGTTACAATAATCAAGGCCTTGAATATGTCTTAATGTCTGGTAGGGCTTTTCTATTTTAGTGTGTCTTAATTTTAAAATGAGAAGATCTTATTAGGTACTACTAGGTGATATTGTCTTTGCATTTCTACTACTTGCTCAAAATTAAGAGCAAAGGGTTATAAGTTTTTGAAGAGGACTGAATTCATAACTAACAACAACATAATTAATGCAGAAAGAAAAGAAAACCATCTGATCAAAATAGCTTTTCCCCTTCATGCTGAATGTTTATTGCCCTGGACCTTAGCCTCTCACAGGGTGCTGTCCTGAATTAGATCTCAACCAGCTGCTGTGCTTCTTAGGTTGAGTGTGACTTAAATGTTCAACATGACATAACACCGTCCTGTCCTGCATTTAGGCTGAAAGGTCACTGGGTAAAGCTGTTTGTGTCTAATATCTGCTGGAATTCTGTCTAAATATTTGTGTCCCTGGAGGGTGGTGGTAGACAGTCGGCAGGCAGATACTCTGAAGAATGCCATGTGTTATTGTAAATGCCAAGAATATAAATAAAACTTTTTTAGTTTACTGGTTGTAAGTAATTTTGTTAGCTCTGCAGTTTCTTGGATGATTTTCAGAAATGTGGCAGTATTTGCTGGTAATATAATATTTTTTTCATTTAGAATCATTGTCATTATCGGGGCTATGTAGAGGGAGTTTATAATTCATCCGTTGCTCTTAGCGACTGTTTTGGACTCAGGTAAGAAGTTTTCTGTGTTTTCTTTTTTCTTTCTCCTATTTTTAACCCTTTCTTCTGTCTCTAAAGCCAGTAATTTTGGGGGACTTAACAGAATTGAATGTTACTGAAGGTCGTTATAGTTATTCTTTCCAGAGATTCTTGGCATATTTATTTAGGAAAATCTTAAAATTGATGACTTTTAATATTTAAAAAGGAAATTTCATTTTTCTCAGACCACTAAATAATTTTAGCTAGTTAAAATAAAATGTGCCTTAAATTTCTGTAGCAGTTGGTTTACAAAAATTTCACCTGTATATCATTGAAGTTTCATAATGACTGAAAAAGGACTTATTATCATCATATGTAGGTGAGCAAAGTGAGGTTCAGAGAAATTGTATGACATATCGAATAAAGTTATGGTAATGTTAGAATTACTTGAATTGAAGGCCTGGCAATATGGCACTGTGCTGTTTAGTTGATTACATGGTTGCATGATTGAATTCCTAAATATTAGTTTTAATTCTCTAAACGGCTATATAAAATGGCTTTGATTGTCTTCATTTAAGTAACAATATTTACTGAGTAGTTCTAAGTATTTTTGCATATTAAATAATTTGTTTATGTGAACAATCCTATGCAGAATGTAAACTAAGGCAGAAATTAAATGATTTACTAGGGTCTCTTAACTAGTAGGAAACATATGGATTCAAACTCTGGTCCTCCACCTTTAGACCCCTTGCTCTCAGCCATTACGTTGCAGTGCCTTCCATTGTATAGCAACCATTCTGAGATGTTAAATAGCTTAAAGGCAGTGATACTAGTAAGCAGCAGTTTGAGCTTTAAATTGAGGTCTGTTTAGCTCTAAAGCCTCTATTTTATCCTATCATGTATACTTTTTTTAAACATGTGTTGAGAACTAGGACTTGAACTTATGTTTTCTGATGCCTTTTCCTGTTATATTTTTTCTTAAAAATGGTGTACGTGTAATGCAATATATAGAGGATTGCTACATTTAGAGAATGCAAGTTACGGGATTGAACCCCTGCACAATAGCTCTCGCTTTGAGCACGTCTTCTACCGAATGGATGATGTCCACAAAGAGCCTCTGAAATGTGGAGTTTCTAACAAGGATATAGAGGAGGAAATCACAGAGGATGGAGAGGAAGATCATCCTAGCATGACTCAGCTACTTCGAGTAAGGAAATATGATTATTCATGACTCAGATTCATATTTTAAAAAATTATTTGTTAAGTCAGGACTTAACAAGATGAGCAATATATAGTCTCTGCTACCAAGTTGGGGACAGTTCAGAATCTGTAGGTTTTAGAAACTGGGGCTTAAATTTTAAACAGGAATCATTTAGTATTGTTACATAATAGTCTATTTTGTTGTTTTTCAGATAGCAGTGGAGGTTTTATGTAGAAACCTCTTACGTGAATGGGAATGACACTTAACTGAGCTCTAGATCAGGGAAGCATGTGTTCATGTGTGCGCGCGCGCACACGCACACACACGCGCACACACACACACCAACACAGATGGGGCGCTGGGGGGACGGAGGAAGGGAGAGGGAGACATTTGGCTTCAGCTTATTAATCACTTAAGCTGTCTTTCAAGGATTTGAGACTTCTTCCCTGTTATGAGACTTCTTTAGGACTCCCTGATTTACTCCTTGACATGGGTCATTTGGACTGAAGTGGTTCTAAAACTGGATTAATGTCAGCTTTATGGATCATACCTTTTGACATGTGAGATGGTGTTGCATTTTGGAAGAGGGTTTTTTTTTTTGTTGTTGAGGCAGGGACTACCCATAAGTTGCTCAGTCTGGTCTCAAACTCCTTGGCTCAGGTGATTTTCCTGTGTCTGCCTCCAGAGTAACTGGAACTGTGAATGCACACCACCATGCCCAGTTTAGGGCATATTTGTAGTTAACTGGGACTAGTTTATGGCATTGTCCCTCCTGCTATCCACTCTTTGACTTTTGGACTATTCTTTGTAAATTTAACCATTGGAAAACATTTGTATTTTTGCTTGTTCTACTTTGTATGAATTTCTGTAAAGTGACAGAACTAGTTATTTTTTAAAGTGAAAGCTTTTGCCCCAACCTCTGTTTTTGGATATTAGTAGATATTCTTTTTCTCTCTCACTGTAGTAATGAGATATTTTCCATTAAGAGGTGTGTGTGTGTGTGTGTGTGTGTGTGTATGTATGTAGTTTTGATTTTAAAACATTAGTCTTTAAAATATCAGCTTCGAAAACATGAGTAACCCACTTTATCTTTAACTAAATTTTTTCCTAAGAACATTTAAAGGTAACATTTAAAAAAAACTCATGTGCAGTTTATAATCTCAATGGTGCAGGCTTATAATCCCAATGTTTTGGGAGGCTGAGGCAGGAGGATTTCAAGTTTGAGGCTGGCCTCAGCAAGTTGGCAAGACCCTGACTCAAAAAAAAAAAAAAAAAAAAAAAAGGAGCTGGGGATGGAGCTCAGAGGTAGAAAGCTTCTGACTTCAATCTCCAATGCAGCAAAAAAAAAACAAAAACCTGTCTTTGGCTTTATTGATCTAGATAGAATATGTTAAGTAGAATTCAACATTGCTCTTAACAGACATGAAATACATGATGAAGTATGGTTATTATATATATAAAAAACGAATCTTTTTATTTTGCCTTTATGATGTTTGTGTTTTTGACAGAGAAGAAGAGCTGTCCTGCCACAGACCCGATACGTGGAGCTGTTCATTGTTGTAGACAAGGAAAGGGTAGGGATGGCAGCAATTTTTTTTTCTTTTCCGTGAGAAGCAGATGAGCATTCCATGAAGGAAATATAAAAGATGACATGCATTTGTATTGATTTTTCTTAAATGATATGTGTATATGTATATAGCATAATTTGGTTAATTTCATTTTGTGATTCTTTCAGTTTTCTGTTCCTTCTCCCTCCCCCTCAATCCTCTTTCTCTGATCCACTGATCTCCCTTTTATTTTCGTGGGATCCCCTACCCCCTTTCTTATTTTGCTCTAGCTTCTGCATATAAAGAAAATATTCAGCCCATGACTTTCTGAATCTGGCTTATTTTGCTTAGCGTGATATACTCCAGTTCCATCTGTTTATCAGCAAATACCGTAACTTCATTCTTCTTTATCTGCCCTGTTCTTTCTTGAGTAAAACAATGCTGCCCTTATCAGTTAGGGGCATGAGAAACTTTCAGATAACTTTAATGGACTGTGGCTGTAAACCAAATTAGTCAGTTGGTGCCTTCCTTTTATAAATTTTGTTTTTTTAAGAGAGAAGGGGAGAGTAAGAGAGAAAGAGAGAATCAATTTTATTTGTTTTTTCATATGGGTTTTGTAAATCCAACACTAATTTGTGTATGTGGTACTGGGGTTCAAACCAAGGTCCACATGCATGCCAGGCAAGTTGTAATCACTGAGCCACTGCCCCAACCCCAGGTGGTGTCTTCTTGACTGATAAAATTGCTTTGCTTTATTGAATTTCAGTTAACCTATAATTCATTTTAAGAGAAGGAAACTTCCAGGTCTTGGCATGCTTTTGAAGGGAATCGTATTAATTTCAGGGTACAGGAAAACACCAGGGCATTTTCCTTGTTTATATTTAAGAAACTGAGCTAATTGCTTTGCTTAACTGAGAGAAATAATGTGTCTTTTTTTTTAAATTAAGGAGTTGAGTTGTACAATCATAAATGCAATATGCAATGCATTTGATCCTAATATGTTATGCATTTGATCTTAATCCAGAGTCACCCCCACATTACCTACACCCCAATCTTTTGATTTGTCTGCATTTCCCTCCATAACAGTTATAAATGTTCATATATATATGTAATATACGTACATATATATGATTATGAATTTACCAGAATTAAATAATTGCATAAGTATTTTTTGGCTTCTCAGTGGGGTAAAGAATATATTACATTGTTGAGTGTCTCCCTAGACTCCTCCTTATCTTCCCTTCTGCTCCCACTTTCCTTCTCTTCTACATATCTGTAGTTCCCCTACACTATGTGTTGCTTCGCCTTTCCTGGGTCTAATACAGGAACTTGACTGCCTTTTACCCAAGCCAGGGTTTTGCTCTAGCCTCCACAAAAGAGGGAAAACAGTTGACCTTAGAGTCCTTGCATTTAGCTAATTTTGCTCAGCATGATTTCTTGCATTGCCATTCATTTACCTTCAAAGGCTGTAATGTCATTGTTTCTAATAGCTGAGTAGAACTCCACTGTGTATATATACCAGAGCTTTTGGATTCATTCATCCATCTAGTGAGGGGCGTCTGGGTTGATTCCATAATTTAGCTATTGTAAGTTGAGCTACTATGAACATTGATTTTGTTGTGGCACTGTAGTGTGCTGATTCTGCCTCATCTGGGAAAATACCCAGAAGAGGGATAGCTGGGTCATACAGTGGATGCATCCTTAATTTTTTGATGAGTCTCCACACTGCTTTCCAGAGTGGCTGTACCAGTTGGCAGTTCCACCAACAGTGTGCTAGTGTTCCTGTCTTCCCCCAACCCCTCCAGCATTTGTTACTGTGTGTATTCTTCATCTTTGCCAGTCTGACTGGAGTGAGGTGAAATCTTAATGTAGTTTTGATTTGCATTTCTCCAATTATTAATGATTTAGAACACTTTCTTATGTATTCATTGGCATGCGTGATTTCCTCTCTTGAGAAGTTTCTGTTTAGCTCTCTGGCCCATTTATTGATTGGATTGTGTTTTTGAATATTAAGTGTTTTGAGTAATTTGCAAATTTTGAATATGAATCCCCTGTTAGAGGAATCACAAGTCATGACTGTCTCCCATTCTGTAGGTTGTCTTTTTGACAGTTTTGATGAATACCTTGGCAGAGCAAAAGCTTTTTAATTTATTGGCATCCCATTCATTAATTCTTGATTTTAATTCTTTCTCTTTGGGGGTCTTATTGAGGAAGTCATTGCCTACTCCCATATGCTAGAGTATTGCTCCTGATTTTTCTTCTAGCAATTGTATTATAGCTGGTTTATCCTAGTTCCTTGATCCATTTTAATTTGATTTGTGTGCAAGGTGAGAGATAAGGATCTAATTTCAACTTTCTGCAATTGCTGTCCAATTTGTCCAGCACCATTAGTTGAATAGGCTGTCATCCACTCATGTTATATTTTGACTCCCTTGGTAAAACATCAGATGTTTAAAGATCTGTGGGTTTGTCTGAGTCTTATATTCTATTCCATTGGTTTTAATTCCTGTTTTGATACCAGTACTACGTTGTTTTTGTTACTACTGCTCTATGGTATAATTTTAGTTCTGGTATTGCAAGACAACCTGTTTTGTCTTTCCTGCTTAGTAATGTTTTGGTTATTCTGGGTTTCTTGTTTTTCTAAATGAATTTGAGAATTGTTTTTTCATTATCTGCAAAGAATGACATTAGTGTCTTGATGGGGATTACATTGAATCTGTATAGCACTTTTGTAGAATAGTCATTTTAATTATATTAATTCTACCTAACCAAGAACATGGAACATCTTTCCATCCTCTCAGATCTTCTTCAGTTTCTTTCTTTAATGTTCAATAATTTTCATTGTAGAGGTCTTTTACTTCCCTTGTTAGATTAATTCCGAAGTATTTTATTCTTTTTGAGGATATTGTGAATGGAATTTCCTGATTTCTTCTTCTGCCCTATTATTGTTAGTATATGGAAAAGCTATTGATTTATGGGTATTGATCTTGTAGCCTGTCACTTTGCTAAAGCTCAGGGAGTTGTTTCATTGGTTTTTTTTGTTCTTGGTTTTGTTGATTTCAGCTCTGATCCTGATTATTTCGTGCCTTTTGCTGGGTTTGGGGTTACATTATTCTCCTTTTTTTTAGGGATTTGAGGTAGAGCATAAGCTTATTTATTCATGATCTCTCCTGTTTTTTAATGTAGGTACTCAGAGTTGTGAATTTTACCCCTAATTATGCTTTTATGCTGTCTTGGAGGTTTCTATATGTTGGGTCTTCATTTTCATTTGCTTCCAGGAATTTCTTGATTCCTGCTCTCATGTCTTGGATCCATTCTTCATTTAATAGAGTGTTATTCAATCTCCATGTAAACATGTTTTTCCTGTTATAATTCTTGCTGTTAATTGTAAGAATCATGGTGTCATGGTCTGATAGGATACATGGAATAATTTCTACTTTTTCATTTTTGCTGAGATTTCCTTTGTGAACTAGAATATGATCTATTTTGGAGAAGGATCCATGCACTACCGAGGAGAAGGTAAACTTGGACAATTTGGGGTGGAATATTCTATTGATGTCTGGTAATTCTGTTTGATTTATGGAGTTGTTTAGGTTGGAGATGTCTTTATTCTTTTTGCTTTGATGATCTGTCTGTTGGTGATAGAAGAGAATTAAAGTCCCCAGTACTATAATGTTCAGGTCCATAAGTGGTTTTATGTCATGGAGTATTTTTTCCACATATGTGGGAGTGTTGGTGTTTGGAGCATAGAGATTTACCGTGGTTATATCTTCTTGATATATTGTTCCATTTACTAGGATATAGTAGCCTTCTTTATCTCTTCTGGTTAGTTTATGGTTGAAATCTACTTTGGTGGATACAAGGATTGTATCACCAGCTTGCTTTTTTGCCAGATAGATTTTTTTCCCATCCTATCACCCTCTATCTATGGATGTCTTTGGCTATAAGACGGGTATCCTGTAAGCAGTATATTGTTGGATTTTATTTTTCTATCCAATCTTCTAGTGTGTCTTTTAATTGGTACGTTTAGACTATTAATATTCAGTTTTAAGATAGTTATTTGGTTGTGGTTTATAGTCATTTTGTTTTATTCGTGAGTTCTGTGCTGTCTTGGTTTTCCTTTGATAGCATGTTCTTTTATTGAATTTCCTTGTTTGAGGGTTTTGAGGATTTTTTGCTTTTTCTGTCTAGATTTTACCTTTTAGAATTCTTTGTAATGCTGGTTTTCTGTTCATGAATGCTGCAAGTTTGATCTTAACATTAAATGTTCTTATTTCCCCTTAAAATTTGAAGCTGAGTTTTGCTGGGTATAGTATTCTTGGCTGCAGGTTGTGGTCATTCAGGTGTTGAAATATCTCCTTCCAGGATCTTCCTGCTTCTAGAGTTTGAGCTGAAAAGTCAGAGGTGATACTTATTGGCTTGCCTCTGATTGTCTTTTGGCGTTTCTGTCTTGCAAGTTTTAATATTCTTAATTTTCTTTTTATACCTTTTGAATATGATGTGTCTTGGTGAACTTCTCATTTGATTAGGCCTACTGGGTTCCTGCATGCTTCCTGGATGAGCATTTCTGATTCTATTCTGACATGAGAAATTTTTTCTTTAATTATTTCATTGAGAATGTAAGAACATTTGTTTGTTTTGATTTCTTCCTGAGTCCCAATTACTCTTACATTGTTTGTTCTGATTTCATCCCAGACAGTTGGAAAATTCTGCTTGTGTTCTGTGATTTTTTTTTTCTTTATTGTCATTTGTGTGCTTAAGCTTATTTGGCCTATCTTCATTGTTGGATGTTCTTTCTTTAAGAGCTGAGGTTCTGTTTTCTATAGAAGTAGTCTATTTTTAAATTCTTCCATTGTTCTTCTGATGTGTTTGACTGAAAATTTTAGTTCCATTACTTCCTTTTTCAGTACACATATTTATTTGATAATACAGTTTTTTATCTCTTGCATTCTCTCGTTGAATTCCTTCTTTAAATCTTCTTTTAGTTCATTGTTCTTTTTAGTACTCAGATCATTGATAATTTTTTTTAGGTTTTCATCCCACTCTCTTTCTGTGTGTTCCTTGTTTGGGGAGTTGTGGACTTGAGGTGAACCTTTTCTAGTTTGATTCCTCAGTTTTGATAATTTTCTTCTAGATCTTTGAATTGCATTTCCCTGTGGGGAAGGAAGGCAGGTCTTCAGGTGGTTCTTCTATGTAAGTCAAAGGGTCAGATGACACCATCCCTTTGATGACCACCTCTGTCCAGACAGCTACTGCTTTTTGGAGCTTCGTTTTGCAGCACCTTTGGATCTAGGCTCCAAGGTGTCAATCTGTAATATGTTGGAGGTGCAGGGCTGCCTTTTGGATTGTGCAAGTGTAGCAGTGGTGGGGTGTTTCTGGGTTCCTGGGACATGGCTGCACATGGGGGACTGGAATAGGCCCCCTTGTGTGCTGTGAGGGGACCTGGGATCCTTGGCAGTGGGGATATGCTCAATATATCTGGATTTGGTGGGTATATGCTACAACTGGGCAGCTCTGGCAGGGGTCCTCAGGGGTAGGCATCCTGGGCACACCTCCTGGCCAGTTTTCAGAGGCCTAGGGGCTCACATGGCTTGGAGACCTGCACGCAGCAGCTGGGTCTGGGCTGGTTATCTCCTCTGAGCACTGGTCCTTGATGCGTCTGCCAGCCCAGGACCAGAGGCCTGGGGTCTACGCAGCCTGGGGACCTGATCTGCATCTGGGCTTGGAGAGTTGGCTCCTCTGGGTGGGATCCTTCATGGTGGGTGTCCTGGGCATGCCTGCTGATCTTGGACCAGAGGCCTGGGGGCCCATGTGGCCTGAGGACCTGCACACAGTGGCTAGGCTAGACAGGTCGGCTCCTCTGGGTGGAGGTCCTTTGCATGCCTGCTGGCTTGGAACCAGAGGCCTGGGGACCTGCACATGCTGGGGACCTGCTCTGCAGTTTGGCTGGGCGAGTTGACTCCCTAATGTGTCCTTTTTAACATACATAGGATTATGAGTTTTAAATATAGCTGCTATATAACTTGAAATGTAGATTATTTTAAATGTTTTGGCTGATCTTTATTTCTAGCTTTGTTGTATTAAGAGTTATTTGTGGAATGCTAATGTCATTGGTAGTTCTTTTCTTGTAAGCTGCAGAGGTAGGCTTGAGAATTTTTGTGGTTTTAAAAAACCCTCCATTGTTATAGGTCAGTAAAAAACAAGTTCTTACTAAGAAGTGGAAACTTAGATTTGTTTATTATAAGTTATTACCTCAAGTGGTAGATGGCAAAATACAGGGAATACAAGCAAGTATGAACTTTGCCCAAAATGATGAGTAAACTGTTTCTGCAGAATGTTTTAGATGAGACACAAAAATAGATTTAAAAATATTTTTCTTTATTGTTGTCTCCAGATGGATTTGTTATATAGAGATAGAAAATGGTTCAAAATAAAAATAGTTCATTACCACAATGCCCTGTCAAAAGTATTAAAACTTTTGTTCTTCTTTAGGAGATTCATAAGATGCCTAATTGAAAAAAATCATATATTTTGATTTTAAGGTCTTTATCATAGAGCAAAGTCATGAACACTTTTTAAAATATTTTGGTTAGTAAGTTGATTGTATAAAACACCATTAAAATAGACATTTGTATTTAACCATCTCTTAAAGAAAAGAATCGGTAGTATTAGTTAATTGGGCGTATACTAATTAGTTATACTAGTTAGAAGAAAGGAAGACTTCAGTGCATTTTCATTGGTATTATGTACCTGTTTTTCTTTTATTCCTATTTATCTCTACAGTGTACACTTTGCATGTATTAGTTGGAAATGTTGGTAAATGTCTAAATGCCTCAACTTGAAGTTCAGAGGAAATATTTGGATTCTTCATCGTAATTGGTTTAAAGCATTTTTGTTCTTCAGTTACTTAGGTGACAATGATTTTTCTTTGCTTTCAGTATGACATGATGGGAAAAAATCAGACTGCTGTAAGAGAAGAGATGATTCGTTTATCAAACTACTTGGATAGTGTAAGTTATATTTAATGTTAACTAGGGTTATTCTGTCCTACCCTTTCACAGTCTCAGAAGAATTAAAAAACTGTCTCATTTTGAGCTTTGATTATCCTAGGCCTAAATGACTTAGTTTTTAAGAGATCTACTTTCTAGTTTAACTCTGTAACATTTTTTAAGTTTTCAAAGGAAAGTTTAAGGGTAGAAAGACTTTGAGAAGAGTCACAGATTTCAGATTGGCTTTTACCTTACCTTCAGAGTAGATTGGCTAAGGTACTTTGTTGTACACAAAAAGATCTTTGAATTTTTATTGAGAGAATGTTTTTTTTAAATAAGGCTGCTTTCTTCCTTGAAATGGCAATACATGACAATATTAACTTTGTGTGTACGTGTGAGCACATGTAACTTGGAGTTCACACAATGAAGATATTAGAGAACTATATATATGTACTCTTTTCTTTCTGTCTTCTTTTTTTTTTCTTTTAAAAGAGGGGGGAAAGAGAGAGGGAAGGAATGAGTTTTATTTAGTTTTTCAAGTGACTTTCGTTGCTCTGACACTTCATTGTGTATGTGGTACTGGGGTTTGAACCCATGTCCTCAAGCATGTCAGGCAAGCACCGTAACCACTGAGCCACCACTCCAGACCCTAGATACATATTCTTGTAGGACAATTTTATTTGTAAGGCATTCATTCCTCTAATAACAACAGTGATCATGGTGATCATCGTAATGATAGCATTTTATTGAGTACTAACAGTGTGTTATGAGCTAAGTGCATTATATTTATTAACCATTTACTAGTTACAGAATCTCTGTGAAATGGATATGATTCTGTAGTTCTTTATCTGTAAACTTTGGGGTATCTGTGATTAGAATTTTAGACAAGCATTTACAAAGGTAATATAGTTCACTGTGTATTACATAATACCTCTAACAGGATCTTGGGATAGTAACTTTTGATCAATTTTATTGATATTTCTGCAGTGAAATGTATGAATTATGTTAAGTGTGTGTCAATCAGTTTTCTGTCACTATAACACAATATTGATAATCAACTTATAAAGATAGAAGGTTTGTTTGGTTTCACAGTTTTAGAGGTTTAAGTCCATGATTAGTTGGCCCTGTTGTTTTGGACTTACAGCAAGACAGTGTAACATGGAGGGAACATGTGGCAGAACAATACTGTTCATCTCATGTCCAGGAAGCAAAAGAGAGGAAGAGGAAGAGGATTAGTTTCCATAGTCCCCTCTGACGTTACCCCATTCTGCATTCCCTCTGAGGGAATATCTTCAGTCACCTGAAGACCTCCCGCAAGCCCCATCTCTTAAGATTTCTACCACCTCCCAATAATGTCATCCTGGGGACCAGGCCTTTACTACATAAGTGTTTGGGGAACATTCAGGATCCAAAGAGACATAGTGATTTAAATATAGCCCACGAGTAGACTTGCAGTATAGTACTTTAGGTCAAGTTTTGGAACCAAATTTACCAAAAACTTTTAGTTTTCAGATGATAGAATGGGAAATAAAAAGGATTTTGAATCTCTGTAACCTATCATTTTATGGGTGTGGAAAGTGAGATTCTTGAGAGGTTAGAGTCTTATTGTATTGAAGGAAAGTCTTTTTCTTTTAGAGGGAAGGAGTCCTGTTTTTAATTTAAGTAGTTGTGTTACTAAGTGGTTAAAAGCTTTTCCTTATGTTTTAAATATTTTTTACATACTTTTATTTATCTTTCCTTCCTAGATGTATATTATGTTAAATATTCGAATTGTGCTAGTTGGATTGGAGATTTGGACAAGTGGAAACTTGATCAATATAGTTGGAGGTGCTGGTGATGTATTGGGGAACTTTGTACAATGGCGGGAGAAGTTTCTTATAACACGTCGGAGACATGACAGTGCACAGTTAGTGCTGTAAGTGATTTTTATGAATGAAATGGTCAGAGCCATTGTTTTTGCTTATTTTCCTACATTCGATGTACATTCTTTTAAGGTTTTGGGGCATTTATTTAAATGAGGAAACCTTAGTTTAGTTCCAAAGGATATGATGTGTCGTTGCGATAATGAGACCTGTCTCGTGTTCTGAATTTCCCTTCACCTTCTTCATCCCGTGTCTCTCTTGAGCTTATTTCCTCACTCCCTCCAGTTGCACCCACCACCTTTTTTTTTTTTCTTTTCTTTTCTTTTTCGGTGCTGGGATTGAACCCAGGGCAGCATGCCTGCTAGGCAAGCACTCTATATCTGAGCTTCCAGCCCTGCTTCCTTATTTTGGTGTAGCTTATTTTTTAGTTGCTTTTGGTGAAAGAATATAAGGAAAGCAAAAAATTTTGCTGTCTTGCTTATTGAACAGTGTATTTTCACACCATCAGGACAGAATTTAAAGGTTATGTTAATTTGAGCTCTGGTGAACCAAACTCAGTCTTTCAGAGTGTGCTTTCTAGCTTTTTTTTTTTTTTTTTTTGGTAATTTAAAAAAATTACTTAGCTGGGTATAAAAATTCTAAGCATGGAATCTTTTTCCTTCACAGTTTGTTTTTTTTTTTTTGTTTTTTGTTTTTTTTGGTACTGATGATTTAACCCAGAGGTGCTTTACCAGTGAGCTGTATCCCACCCCCCCTTTTTAATATAATTTTGAGACAGGGTCTCACTAAGTTGCTTAGAGCGTCCTAAAATTCCTAAAACCATTCTGATCCCTGATCTTTCTTATGTGGACTGTGATTTTTCATTGTTGGAAAACTTGTAGGATTTCTTTTGGTCCCCAGAGTTCCCGAGTTTTCTTGATGACGTATTTGGTGTATGTCTTTTAACACTTACTGCAGTATGTTCTCAGTAATTTCAGTCTGAAATCAGTGTCCTTCAGTTCTAGGAATTTTTCTTGAATTATTTTGTAGATGATTTCATCTTCTGTTTTAATTTTATTCTTCATTTGTTCTGGGATCCCTTTTACTTGGCCATTGGTTTTGTTGTTCTGGTCCTCAGATTTTTTTTTTTAACCATTCTAATATGTTTCTTTTGTTTGCTTTCTCTCTCTCTCTCACTCTCTCTCTCTCTTTCTCTCTCTCTCTCTCTCTCGATGGTGCTAGAGATCTAACTGAGGGCCTTGTGCATGCAGGGCAAGTACTCTACCGTGAGCCATATCCCCAGCCCAATTTAATGAATTTTATGGTCCCATAATCGCAGTGTCTTGGTCCTGACCTTTTTATTAACTTTCAGTAAAATGTATATGCCAGATATCTTGTTCCAGTGAGAATGCCATCTGTTTTATGAAAGACTCAGTGTACCTACTGCCTTACCCAACCACACCTGCAAAACCATCTTTTTCCCTTTTGTTTGGTCTCTGTCTGTCCTATTGGAGATGCTTGATGCTGTTTGGTGAGCCTTGTTTATGGTTAGGAAGACTCTGTCTCAAAATACAAAATAAAAGAAGGACAGGGATGTGACTCAACGGTTAAGTGCTGATGGGTTCAATCCCTGGTACAAAAAAAAAAAAAAAAAGAATGGGGCATTAAAAAAGTTTTTGGAAATTTTGTGTACATGAGTGGGTCTTGGGGACTATGGGATCCACTATAGGGTGATCTGTTTCCTTGGAAATCCTTTTGTCTTCTCTGGGTTGCTCAAATGCCCTAGAGAAGGATATATTCTTTCATATTCATTCATTTAAAAATATTTATTGGATGTATACCCTAATCACTAGGAGATAGCAGTGACCAAAATAGACAAAAATTCCTGCTCTCTTGGACTCCATATTCTGGTGGAAGAAGTTGGCCATATATAAGATAAAAAGTATAATAGTTAAGTGGTGCTAAGTCATGAAGAAATATAAAACAGGGAAGGTGGCTATAAAAGTAGTAGAGGAGTGAAGATGCTATTCGAGGTAACATGATAGGGGCAAGGTTTCCTGAGTGAATTTTGAATGAAGATCTGGAGGAGGTGAGGGAGAGAAGGATATGTATTGGGTAGGAGAGTTCTGGGAAGTGTGTTGGGCATGGTTGAAGAACAGTGTGGTGACCATTGAGACTCTTTCCCTGTTCTCTTTGCTCAGTGCCTTATAGCCTTCCTTGTAAATAGATTCATTGGGTTTGTTATCATTCTTCACCTAACTATGTTGAATAAATAAATATATTTTTAGAAAGGTTTTCGTCCATAAAGTAAAAGTCTCCAAAGTCAAAAGCTTTTCTTGGTATCTGAAGATATCTTTGACATCTTAAAAAAATGAAAAAAATTCCTTTGTAATATTAATCTCCTTCTCTGATAATATAAAGGAGATAAAAGAGAACTATGTTTTGATTTAAAAATGTTACTTATTTTTGCTATTTTTTTCTAAGTTTTTTAAGTTTTGTCAATCCACTTAAGATCACCTATAGAAATAGGAGTAATGTGTTCCTTTTTACCAAGTACATTTTATAACTTTTTCCTTTTATTTAGAAAGAAAGGCTTTGGTGGAACTGCAGGAATGGCATTTGTGGGAACAGTGTGTTCAAGGAGCCATGCAGGTGGAATTAATGTGGTACGTTGTTCATGATGTTCACCTTTGGAATTGGCATCAGGATAGTATCAAGCATTTATTAACTCTGTACTCCTCTTTTAGCTCTTAAAACAGCATTTTGGATATTATGAGGGTCACAGTGAAGTGGCAGGTGTGTTCTTTCCCTAGAGACTAGAACACATTTTCTAATTTTTTTTATGTTTATTAGCATCTTTTTATGAATGAGGAAACAGGGTCCATTTAAAAGAAATTAAATTAGAATCATCAATTTGATTTTCCATAAACCACAATGAATAATCTGTTGGTGCTCATGTAAAGGATCTATTGCTTAAATGATCTATCTCCATAATTACTAGGTGAGTCAGACCAAGTTCTTACTAGACTGCGGTATATAAAGTTGGTATTGTATGCCCAATTTGTCTTACAGGCTGTCAACATTGTAGATGATAAAGTTCCTTTTGTGAAAAAATACTCTGAGAAACAAAGCATTTCCTTTTCATTCAGTAACCTGATTAATACCTTGCTGTGTTTGAACAGTTTGGGCAAATCACTGTGGAGACCTTTGCATCCATTGTTGCTCATGAGCTGGGTCATAACCTTGGAATGAATCATGACGATGGGAGAGATTGTTTCTGTGGAGCAAAGAGCTGCATCATGAACTCAGGGGCCTCGTGAGTAACTGAGTTTCTTTCTTTCTTTCTTTCTTTTTTTTTTTTTAGGAAAGATGATTTCACACAGAATGAACCAACCCATGTTTAACAATATGCCATGTTTAACTCTATTGTGTTTACGTAAAAAGCTAAAGTGACTATATTTTTAAGAACGTGAAAGGTGTACTTTAGAGAAGAGTAAGCAAATCTAATGGCAAACTATAGATTTTTTTTAAAAATTTTAAGAATATGCTGGGGAGAAAGGCTAAATACCATGGAGACTTGGGGAAGGCTGAAAACAATTTCATTTGGAGAGAAATACAGAGATCTTTTTTCCCTCCTGAACTTTCTTTTAAAAAAATACCATGAAAATGGAAATATAAAATGAAATAAACCATGGTTTTGAGACCAGAGAGCACTGTGCGAACCTGGTGTATCTTATTAGTCAACTGTCCTACATACTACACTGTGACTGTGCATCTCCTGAGTTCCTTCTTAATGTGGTGTTGTAGATCAGCATGTTTTAACTCCGAGGGATACTCATGCCTACATTAAAAAAAAAAAAAAACCAGGAAAAGTAATTTCTGATTTCTTGAAATACACCAGTGAAAAGCCTATTTTTATATTAAACCCAGAGAACTTTCAGAAGGGAACATGTATATAGGCATAGGTATGTAATTACACTCTTCTGTAAATCAGTTGAGAGACCATCAAAATGCAGGAACATAGAAAACTTTACTGCTAGATTCAGTGTAGATTGGATTAGATTGAAGAACATTTCTTGACAAACCCCTTTTTGAGGAAGTGCTACATTGTCACTTTAAGCAAAAGAACAAAAATCCTGAAATATTTCTTTCTATTACCACCCCCTGTTTTATAGAGATAAAAGGAGGATATAATTCAGAGAGGAGCAAAACGATTAGTAAACATTTATTAAACTTTTTATAAATAGACACTTCTGACTGCTTAAACAGTACCATCTTACTTATTGCTTAGTCAAATGAGGTAAAAATGCTTTGTGCTTTTTTTAGATGAGGAAACAGGCTACACATCAAATTCCTGACTGGGATTTGAAATCAGGAACGTGGGTCCAGAGCTGATGATCAGATCTTGGAACGTCTTTCAGCAATTCTTAAACTATAGTAGTCAAGGGTGGTTGGCCTTCTTTCTGGCACATTCATCAGAGTGCAACAAGATTCCTTGTTTTTTTTTTTTTTAAAGAGAGAGAGGGACCGAGAGAGAGAATCAATTTTATTAAGTTTTTCATGTGGCTTTTGTTTCTCTAACACTTTGGAGTGTTTATGGTGCTGGGGTTTGAACCCATGTCCTTGAGAATGCCAGGGAAGCGCTGTAACTGCTGAGCCACCACTCCAGCCCAACAAGATTCCTTTGTAATTTAGTCCCAAACAGAGCTGTACTCAGCCACAGTGCATATGTGGATTAGAAGTTGAGCCTGATTGAAAATTAGGTGTGACAGGAGGTCATCTTTAACAGACACAGATCAGGATTCCATATGAGAAATATTGGTGGCCTTAGGTTCTCATTCCCCTTCTCGATTTCCTCAGGCTCCTGAAGCATGGACAGTAATTAAAAAGTCTGCTGGTTAGCCCTTTAGCTGAAAGTTTGAGAGTACAATTCTAATTACATATTGGTGTAATGTGAAGACTAAAGCAGGATTCAGGTTTTGAGTAAATACTTAAAAAGTGAGATATGGAGAATTAAAATAGTGCTTGTGGAAAATGGTCATTACAAAATACACATAAGAAAAGTCATCTGAATATAAAAGAGTTCCTTTAGGAAAGGAGGTAAATTTAGCATTTGCTTTGGTTGTCAGTGATACTGAGGAAGACATGAACTGAGGGAAATGAAACATTAATAGACATTGAGATAAGACAAGAGATTAGAGTGTAAAAAAGTACATTCAGACTGTTAAGGAAGGAATGTCGTGAAACTGTGGTAGTGGAATTTAAAGTGGTATAAAAAGCAATGAGGAGTAGACTCAGACTCTATTCTCTTATCAGATATTTATTGAGCACTGCAATGTACTAGACTTTATTTTAGGTACTTGGAATATTTCAGTAAATTAGATAAGACTTGTCCTTCACAGGATTGCCATTTAGCAGAGAAGACAAATTATCAACATAATAAATAAATTAATAATACAGAATGTTAGAAGGTCGTAAGTGCTATGGGAGTAAAGTAGAGCTGGTTACGGGGGTTTGGTTGGTGTGGTGGTGGTGCTGGTGATATAGGGCAGACCTTATTCTCTTACCAGACTTTAGTCTGGTTAAGCTAGATGTGAATAACAGAAACCCCACAGAGCAGCAAAAGTTCCAGCTGCTTGGGAAGCCGAGGCAAGAGCATTGCGAGTTTAAGGCCAACATGGGCAACAAGGTGAGACCATGTCCAAAACAAAATAAAGCAAAGCAAAACAACAAAACAAAAACGCAATCCCCTAAAGTCCTAAGTTAGTTGGTAAACATTCTTCTAAGCAATTCTTGTGTCAGATCACAAGTATAATTAAAATATCTAGGAGAGAAAGATATTTTGAGTGTTGTATTTAAAACTTAAACAAGAATATAAGATGATCCATAATTTTTCACATGAGAGCCAAAAAGTGTTTTTTTTTCTATCCGGAATATAAATGTATAAATGTGCTATGGATGAATTAGATGAAAAGGGAGAGAACTATTCCTGGGTCTTGGAGATGCAACCATAACTGTAGGAGAGACCGACCTTATGATAGAGAAGAACCCAGGGCAGTTAATCATCTTTATTATTTTATTGACTTATCCTTGCCAGTGCCTCTTTTTGGCCACATTTAATTGTGTACAGTTCATGTAGGCCTAAGCGTGGGACTTAGTGGCAAAGGATGGGTTAAGATTTGGAGGAGAAAACAAAATCTACAGCACACATGATACCCATTATCAGTACTATTCCAAATTGAGCATCCTTAATCCAAAAATTCTAGTCCAAAATGCTCTGAAATCTGGTACTTTTTGAGCATCAACATGACATTAAAGAAGTTTCAGATTTTGGAGCATTTCAGATTCAGATTTTTAGGTTAGGGATACCTCATTGGTAAGGTATGCAAATATTTCAAAATCTAGAGAGCTGTGTAATCTCAGACACTTCCTGTGTCCCAAGCATTTCAGGTGAATGACAATGTGTACTTTAGTTTGTTTTGGAAGTTCTAGCTAATGTGATGAATAAAGAAACGATTCAGGAACAAATATTTGAAAAGAGGGAAGGAATTATTTGCAGGAGATAATGATTGTCATCTTTTGAAAAGCAAGGTGGTTAATTAAATAGTATCAGAAATATGACTGTAAGTCAAATATTTTAAATAAATAGATTCCTAATAAATCAGTTTATGATCATTTTGAAAAAGGAGGTTGAGAAACCTGTTTACCTTTGCCAAAAAGTCTAAATATCTTAAAATCAACTTAATAGAAAATCTATAGGACTTGTTTAGAGATGATGCAGAAGCTTACTGAAAGTCATGGCATAATTTGAGTAAAGGCAGTGTTTTACGAGAAGAGTAAATATTGGAAATATGTCTTCATCAAATTCGGTTATAAATTTAATGCAGTTCCAGTTAAGTTCCAGACATTTATGTATTACTCTCATTTTGGAACATGACAAACTGAATTTAAAGTCATTTTTTTTTTAAGAATGAGAGGGACAGAGAGAGAGAGAGAGAGAAAGAGAGAGAGAGAGAGAGAGAGAGAGAGAGAAGGAGAGGATCAATTTTAGTTTCTCAAGTGACTTTTGTTGCTCTAAGACTTCATTGTGTTTTTGGTGCTGGGGTTTGAACTCGCATCCTCTTGCATGCTGGGCAAGCACCATAACCGCTGAGCCACAGCTCCAGCCCCTTAAAGTCATTTTGAAAGAATAATTTTGTGATCATAGTGAAGAAAATTTTCAAAAGAAGATTCGTGGGTGGGGGGACTGTATTACTGTGTATTGTATTGTACTGTGTATTGTATTACTGTGTTTTGAAAAAGTACAGTATTAACTCAAATATATATACCTGCTGATCAACAGCTCCTTATTTCCTCTCCCCCAGTCCCTAGATACCACACTTTTATTCTTTACTCCCATGAATTTGATATTTTAGAAAAGTTGTTGAAGTATTATGCTACATTTGTCCTTCTGTGACTGGCTTATATTTTGTTTAACATAATGTCCTCGAAGTTCTTCATGTTGTTATAAATGGTAGGATTACCTTTTTGAGGTTGAATAATATTTCAATGTGTGTGTGTGTGTGTGTGTGTGTGTGTGTGTGAGAGAGAGAGAGAGAGACAGAGGGAGAGTATGTCTATAAAATTATCTTTATTCACATATCTGTGGATGAACCTTCCTGTATCTTGGCTATTGTGAATGCTGCCTTTATGAACGTGGGGTGCAGATGTTTCTCAGAGATCCTCATTTCCATTATTTTGGAAACAGACCAAATAGTGGGATTGAAGATTATCTAGTAGTTTTCTTTTTAATTTTTTTGAGGATCATCCATATCTTTTTCCATAGTTGCTGCATTATTCTACATTTCCACCAACAATACATAAGAGTTCTAGTTTTTTCATCCTCATCAATACTTACCTTTTTTATAGTAATTTTCCTAATATGTGATGCTGTATATCATTGTGGTTTTGATCTGCATCTCCCTAATGTTAAACAATCTTTCATATACCTGGTGGCCCTTTGAATGTTTTTGGCGAAATGTCTATTAAAGTCCTTTGCCTACTTTTAATTGAGTTATTATTTCTCTGCTATTAAGTGTTTTAAAAAATATATTTTGGATAGTAACCCATTATCAGATATGTGGTTATCAAATATTTTCTCCTATTCTGTAAGTTAGCATTTTACTCTATTGCTTGTTTCCTCTGCTTTGCAGGTGCTTTTTAAAATTTTTTTAAGAGAGAGAAAGAGGGAGAGGGAGAGGGAGAGTGCGAGAAAGAGAGAATCAATTCTATTTATTTTTTCATCTGCTTATTGTTTCTCCAACACTTAATTGTATGCGTGGTGCTGGGGTTTGAACCTGGGTCCATGCGCATGATAGGCAAGCATCTTCCACTGAGCCACCACTGCAGCCCCTAGTGGGTGCTTTTTAGTTTGATGCAACCTCACTTTTCTATTTTCGTTTCTTTTGCAATATTTTGTGGTTTAGTGTCTTTTACATCACTTATTAAGTTTATTCCTGAATGTTTTATTGTTCTTCATGCTATCGCAATATTTTCTTTGTTTCCTTTTTAGGTAGTTGTTAACGTATGAAAAATTCAATGGATTTTTTTTATATGTTGGTTTTATGTCCTGCAGTTTTACTGAATTTACTTATTAATTCTAACAGGCCTCTCTCTGGAGTTTAGATTTTTTGAAATCAATGATCATATCATCTGCAAACAGGGACAGTTTTCTTTCTTCTAATTTGGATGACTTTTTTTTTTTTGGATGACTTTTTTTTTTTAAAGAGAGAGAGACAGAGAGAGAGAGAGAGAGAGAGAGAGAAAGAGACAGACAGACAGACAGACAGGGAGAATCAATTTTTTATTGAGTTTTTTACATGGCCTGAGTGGCTGTGACACTCAGTTGTGTACGTGGGTGCTGGGGTTTGAACCCGTGTACTTACGCATGCTGAGCAAAGCACTATAACTGTTGAGTCACTGCTCCAGCCCCTAATTTGGATGACTCTTATTTCCTTATCTTGCCTAATTTCTCTGGCTGGGATGTCCAGTACTGTGTTGAATAGAGGTGGTAAAAGAGGGCATCCATGTCTTCATCCTAATATTAATGGAGAAATTGCATTTTTGTTTTAGAATTCTACATTGTCAGTTATTTTCTTTCATCCTGTTTGACTTTTCTGTTGTTGAGATGTCAGCCATCAATCAGACTTTTATTCTGTTGAAGTGAATTTATCTATTTACCTTTGGCTATTTTCACATTTTTTTCCTTAAAATTTTTTTCAAAGTTTTACTGTCATGTTCCAGTTGTGAATGCATGCATTCTGTCCTATTTAGGATTATTTTTGGTAGTTCAAAGTTTGTGGCTTGATATTTTCAGTGGTTATAGAAAGTTCTTAGGAATTATCTCTCACATATCACTTCTTCATATGTTATGTGTGTAGTACTTCTGCACATTTGCTCTCTCCTGTGATTCTTGTGAATGGGTTGTAGAATATTGTCTCTTGTCTTTTTCAAATATATTTCCTATCATTTTGTGTTTCCTTTTAGATATTTTTTTCTGACATCTTTTAGTTCCTATATTCGTATGCATTTAGTCTGTTGTTACAACTACTCATTGAAGTCTTAATTTCATTTATTGTCTTTCATTTGTCCAATTTCTGATTTATTTTTCAAATCTGATATACTTATTTTGTGGATTTTAGTTTTCTGCCAAAATTTTTCTATTTGCCCTTTTTCTCTCAGACTATAGCAAGCAAGCAGAGATGTTTTTATGGTTATTGTTTGATAATACTAGTGTTAGGAGATTTTATTGAACTAAATCTGCTGGTTTTGTCAGTTTTTTCTCATAGTATCTTGTGTCTCTTGTTATATTTTGATAATGCATAGGTCATTGTACTTAAATTTTTTTTCTGTAAGAAAGAAAAATTTCTACACTAGGATGATATTATCCTTAGCTTAGGTAGTACTAAATCTTCATTTTTTGATTACAGATTTCCTTCCCTCTACTTTGTATGCTGTTTAATAGACTTTAATTTCATGTTCATCTTAGTAGACCTTTCTAAATGCAGGTGAAATACATTTTCAGTTTTTCCAGATACTGCGGTCAGTTAGAGCCAGTTCTGTTTAATAAAGTGGGTAATCTAACTTTGTAATATGATTTTTAATTATTTATATTTTTGGGTCTCACTGGTACTCTTCTCATGGTTTGTTCTTGAATTGCTGAAATTGTGAGGTACCTACAAGAAAAATGACTTTCTTAATTCTGCCCCTCAATGTCACCTGCATCAAAAAGTCTTCCTAATCAGATCCTCTTGCTTAATCTAATTAGGTGTCATTATTTAGAGTCTCCTCTTTGGACTTCCAATCCCAGGCTATTGGAATCAGGATGTAATGATGAAAATACATTCTGATATTTACACGATACTCATAGAAGTAATGAGTAAATCATGTAAATAATGAGTTCTGTGTGATAATTGATTTTTTTTTTTTGGTCATTTCCTGGTAGATCATGTTATCATTGTCAGTGTTCTTTTGAAGTAGTTTTAGAAAGCTCACCTAGATCTGAGAGAAAAAAGGAAGAGGTGTTTAAAATAATACATTCATAGAATCTAGAAGTGATAGGAAGAGAGTAGGATCACTTTACTTGGTATTCAAGAAATGTATCAGGAAAAAGATATTTCTTTTTATTGTTGTAGGTGTTAGCCAGGGATCACTAGTGGAGGAATATCTTTGTTATTGTCTCAAGCCATTTTAGGTATTTGTGAAGGCCAATATTAGGGAATGTTTGTTGTTAATATCTTCATTGGTTAAGAAGAATCAGAAGAGTTTGCGATTTTTGTTATGATTTTCAGTCCATAGTCAACTTCATTGTGGGTCAAACTGATTTTTTCATGTATTGCTGAAGAATCAAACATTAGGATATTTTGTAGAGAACATGTGTTTACAACTACTAATGTCAAGGTTATTTAAAAAATAACCTGGTTAAAGGTGGTAGACTTTGTATAGGTTGTAATTAGGAACTTAGGTTAGGTATAGGGTATGCATATATATGTCTGCACAACTCCTATGGCTATTGTCTTGTTAATGTATTTTTTTTAGAGAGAGAGAAATAGGGAGAGTGAGAGAGAGAGAAAGAGAGAATCAATTTTATTTAGTTTTCTATGTGGCTTTCATTGCTTCTGCACTTATTGTGTACATGGTGCTGGGTGGGGTTCGAACCCGTCTCCTTGTACCTGCTAGGCAAGTGCTGTAACTGCTGAGCCACCACTCCAGCCCCTTATTAATATATTCTTTTTTAAATTAAGGAATTGAGTTATTGCACAATAATAAATGCATATAAAACAATAATATGTATATGTTCTTAAACCAGATTTACCCCCTAGATCCCTCCCTATTCTCCCTCCCTCTCTCCCTGCCACCTGTCCCCTCCTCCCTGTCTCCCACTACATAACTGTGCTTGCCCTAGGTTACGTGTTGCTATGCCTTTGTTGGGTCTAATACATGTGATCGACTACCTTTCGCACAGGCCTAGGTTTAGCTCCAGCCTCCACTAATGAGTGAAAACATTCAACTCTTGACTCTCTGGGTTTGGCTAACTACTCAGCATGATTTCTTCCATCGCTATCTGTTTACCTTCAAAGGCTGCAATTTTGTTATTTCTAATTGCTGAGTAGAACTCCATGGTATGTGTTTGTGTGTGTGTGTGTGTGTGTGTGTGTATCTATATATCTATATCTATATCTATCTATATATATATATCACAGTTTTTGGATCCATTCATCCAGTGAGAGGCATATGGGTTGGTTCCATAATTGAGGTATTGTAAATTGAGGTGCTATGAACATAGATGTTGCTGTGTTGCTGTAATATGCCAATTTGAACTCATCTGGGAAAATACCCAGATGGGAGATAGCTGGATAGTATGATGGGTCCATCACTAATTTTTTTGAGGATTCTCCACACTTCTTTCCAGAGTGGCTGTACCAGTCTGCAGTTCCAACAACAGTGTGCTAGTGTTCCTATCTCCCCACAACCCCTCCAGCATTTGTTATTGTTTGTATTCTTCATCTTTGCCAATCTGACTGGAGTAAGGTGAAATCTTAATGTAGTTTTGATTTGCATTTCTCTGATTACAAGTGATTTAGAACACTTTCTCATGTATTCATTGGCTAGCCCAGTTTCCTCTGTTGGGAAGTTTCTATTTAGCTCTCTGGCCCATTTATTGATTAGATTGTTTGTGTTTTTGATATTAAGTTTTTTGAGTACTTTGTGAATTCTGGATATTAATCCCCTGTCAGAAGAATCACAGGCCATAATTATCTCCCTTTCTGTAGGTAGTCTCCTGACAATTTTGACCAATTCCTTAGCTATGCAAAAACTTTTAGCTTAATGGCATCCCACTCATTGATTCTTTTACTTTAATTCTTTCACTTGAGGAGTCTTGTTGAGAAAGTCTTTGCCTACTCCCAAATGCTGGAGTGTTGGTCCTAACTTTTCTTCTAGCAGTTGTATGGTAGCTGGTTAATTACTAGTTCCTTGATCCATTTAGATTTTATTTTTGTGTAAGGTGAGAGATAAGGGTCTAATTTCAACTTTCTGCATTGATGAAAATGGTCAGGAATCAAGGGAGTGTAGACAGAAGAAACAAAAGGGAAAAAGAGAGAAGAAAAAAAAACGGGAAAAGACTACTGAAAAAAACCCCTAACAAAAACAAAACAAAACACAAAAAACAACACCAACACACACACGAACACACACAAAGAAGATAAAAAAAGAACCAGCTAGTATTTTTATATGTCCACGAACCAATCAACTTCTCCAGTTGGCACTCAAATATACATCAAACACAGGAAAGAAAGAAAAAAATTTAAAAAATTCTTAATGAACATTTGGAACTATGATCACTGACGTTGTCTCTCTACACATTGGGAGCAAACGTTCACTGTCAGCCTAAGTTTAGTTAGCAGGGTCTTTCAGTCTGGAATTATGTGGTCATAAGTAGAGGACTGGATGGCCTCAGATTCCTGGGCTTTTTGGGTGCAGATTTCCATGAAGAGATCAGGTTAGGGAATGCCCTGTGGGCTGGTCTTTGCCAGCCTCCTTGGGAATCTGAAACTCAGGCGTCTTTAAGGCTTTTATGCACAGGGGTTGCAATGCTTTCAGTGCTCCCTCTGCTGGCTGCACTCCCTGTCCTCTAGGATTTTTGAGCTCAGACTGAGGTCTCTTAGTGCTCCTGTCCCACTTTAGTTTATCATGTGAGACTTCCGGCTGGGGGTGGGGGGGGACAGGGCTGAGCAAGACTTCCCTGTATTCCACAAACCTCAATCCCCTTGAGATAAGTGAGGACTGGGCCTGTCCCACGCCTTCTCTTCCCGGTACAGCCTCTGAATTGTGGCTGGCTCCTGCTCTGAACTGCTGACTCGTTTCCTCCAGGCAGTCTGCTCCAAAAGACTCCTGATTTTCACTTTTGCAGGCAGCTGAGAGGCACTGTTCTCCCCTGACGCAATGGAGGTGCAGTAGGGGTGTCTCTAGTTGAGCGCAATACACGATTCCTTATAGAACTCTGCTTCTCTGCAGCAGATTGGATCACACGTTATGGTTCAGCACCTCCCAGACTCCCTTGCTGATTGGGAGCAATGGCGATTGCAGCTGCAGCTGCTGTGTCCTGCCTGGGACAGATATAATCCCTCTTTTCCACTTGCTGCACCCAGATATCAGATCCTCTAAAATCTTATATAACTAGTGCTGTGTTCCAGTGATGATTTCTCCTCAGATGCACCTTGCAGCAATGGAGCTGTCCTGGAGCTTTTTCATCTGGTTATGGAGCCAAATGAGAGGCAGCCTTCCTGCAGCTCTCCGTTTTGGAATCCCTGTTAATATATTCTTACAGAAAGCATCATTGCATGCATACTGTGTAGCAGACAACAAACAGTCAACAGCAGGAAATAAACAGTCACAAATCTCTTTAAAATGGTGTCTTTTGTTTATCAAAGAATGATTGTATAATGTGAGTTCAACATTACTTTATGTTTAATAGCCTTACACTCTTGTTGCTCCTCCTAAACCCCCATCTGCCCACAGTCTTCCTTTTTCCACTTAAGTTAGTGGTAACAGCTTCCTTATACTACCTCAGCACTTCATGTCCACCTAGACTTCTCTTTTTCTCATTCTCATTACAGTGGCTGTTCCTTTTTGATATAAATAATCCAACCACTTCTTCCTGCTTTAACCATTATTCTGATTAATCATCTGCTGGGTGGATTCACGTAAGAGACCTTGTGCAGTCTTCCTGCTTAACAGAGCAACCATGGTGAACGTACCAAAGTATATATCAAATCATGTCTTTCTATTGTCCTCCTTGGCTCCAGCCTCAAGGTCCCCATTTCACTTACAGTAAAAAGCCACAGTGAAAAAGTGGCCTGTTTCCATCTTTGCTGATGGCATCTCTCTTTACTCATTCCCTCACTGACTCACTCTACTGCAAGTCCTCTTGCTTCCTTAGTGTTCCTTAAGCATGCCATGTTGGTTTCTACCTTAGGGTTTTCGTACTTTCTGTTACTTCTTTCTGTAATGTTCTTTTGCCACATACTGCATTTCAATTGGAATGTCACAATATTTGAAGTGCCCTTCCTGACTGACCCTTTAAATTGTAACCCTGCATCCCTCCCATAGCTCGTCACCCATGCCTTCTCACCCTTTTTCTATATAACACTTATTTATCACCTTCTAATATTCTGTAGAATTTATTTAATTAAATTTATAGTCTGGAAAAAAAAGTTTGTAGTCTGTTTCACTCACTAGAAGGTAATCCTAGCTCCTAAGGGCCAGGATTTTTGTCTTCTGTGTTCAGCTTGCACCAAGAAGAGTGCCAGAACAAATAGATAAGCAACAAATATTTGTTGAATGAGTGGATGATTGGTAATGAACAAAGGGACTCCACCCCACAATATTTTTAACAGTAGCAAGAAAACAAAATAGCACGTCTTGTGCTAGATCTCATTTTTCTGTGAGTCAAATACTGTTTATGTGTATTTTGTCATACATAGTTGAATTGTTATATTTTTTCTCCTTTCTTTATCTGCCAGTCACCTCTGTTAAAATTTTTGAACATCTTACATCCCCAAAGTTTTGTCAGATAAGTAGTTAACAGCATCAAAGTGTTCTAGGCAATTGCTTTCTCATTCTAAAAGCCAAGAGAAAGACTATCTGCTTCCCTGGAGACTTCTTAACAAAGACTGGCTTTGTTAGTTCAAAGCTAAAGTGTTACTTAGAGTTCTTCAGATGTGCGAAAGACCCAGCCATAGACAAGGATGTTTCCTCAGTAAGTATAGTGCAACCTAGTTTTTACTCCTGATCTTACTTTTGGCACCATTGCCAACTGATGGAAAAGATTCTTTCAGAGCACCAAATTTCTTTGAGACACACACATACACACATGAATATATAGTGAAAATATATCTCAATATATACACATACATACATATACATACATATATATAATTATTGTGTATATTTAAAATATGTAACATGATTTTTTTTTGTTTGACGTAGTCTTATATATTGGAGGGAATCATAGAGTCATGCATACATGGATATTGACAAGGTAACATAAGGCCGATCCTAGTCCAGGATCTCCCCCTGTGTCCACTCACAGCTCTCTTGTCTCCTCTGCAATACCTTCATCTTATACATAGAAATAAGGATGTACATGTATGTTAATTTTTAAAATTTCTGAGTTTCTCTGTATGCCTGTGTTTAGTTAGGCTTCTCATGGGAGTTGAGAGTTCCCAGTTGCATTGATAATCCCTTAATTCCTCCCCACCCTTCCTGCCTCCCTCCCGTCACCCCTCCATTTTCACAGTTATGGTTCCCCCAGCTTATATGAAATTTCAAGTATGTTGAGTTTATTATTTAAACTTAGCTAACTTTCATCCTGTTTTAGATTTTACTCTAGCTTCCACATATGAGAGAAAACATTCGGCCCTTAAGTCTCTGAGTTTGGGATATTTCAGTCAGAATAGTTTTTTCCATCTCCATCCATTTGGCTGCAAATGCTATGGTATCATTCTCCCTAATAGTGGAATAGAAGGAAGTCCAGTGTGTGTGTGTGTGTGTGTGTGTGTGTGTGTGTGTATGTATATATGTGTATGTATGTGTACATATATATGTGTATATATGTGTGTTTGTGTATGTATATATATGTATATGTATGTAACATACATACATATACATATATATCACAGTTTTTGAATTCAGTCATCCAGGAAGGGGCATCTGGGTTGGTTCCAAAGTTTAGCTATTGTAAATTGAGCTGCTATAAACATTGATGTAGCTGTGTCTCTGTAGTATGCTTATTCTAGCTCTTATGGGAAAATAACCAGGTGTGGGATATCTGGGTTGTAAGGTGGGTCTATCCCTGGTTTTTTGAGGTGTCTCCACAGTGTTTTCTAGAGTGACTGTATAAGTTTGCAGCCCCACCAATCATGTGTTCATGTTCTTTACTCCCCACAACCCCTCCAGCATGTGTTATATTTCGTATTTTTCATTTTTGCCACTCTGATTGGAGTGAGGTGGAATCTCAGTGCAGTTTTCATTTGCATTTCTCTGACTGCTAGTGATGTAGAACATTTTCTCGTATATTTATTAGCTTTCTGGATTTACTCTGTGGAGACGTTTCTGTTTAGTTCCCTAGCCCATTTATTGTTTGGATTATTTCTGGTTTTAATGTTCAGTTTTTTTATTTTTTCGTATATTCTGGATATTAATCCCCCGTTGGAAGCATAGAAGGCAAAGATTTTCTCCCATTCTGTAGGTTCTCTGCTGATACTCGTGACTCAATCTTTAGCTGTGCAGACGCTTTTCAGTTTAATGGTGTCCCACTCGTTTATTCTTCGCTTTAATTCTTGCACTATGGGAGTCTTGTTAAGGAAGGAGGTGCTTATACTGACATTGTGGAGTGTTGATCCTATTTTTTTCTTCTAGCAATTGTATAGTTGCTGGTTTGATTCTGAATTCTTTGATTCATTTTGATTTGATTTTGTGCAGGGTGAGAGATAAGGGTCTAATTTCAGTTTCTGCATATGACGGTCCTCTTCGTCCAGCAAACATGTTGAACTGACTGTCTTTCCTCCACGTTATATTTTTGCCCAATTTGTCAAATATCACATGGTTAAAGATTCGTGGGTTTGTCTCAGTATCTTCTGTTGTGTTCCATTGGTCTATGTGTTTGTTTTGATACCATAAATAACTATACTGCTTTTTTTTTTTTTTACTATAGCCCTATAATATAATTTCATGTCAGGTATCATGACACCTCCTGCTTTCTCTTTCTTGCTTAGTAATGTTTTGGGTATTCTGGGTTTCCTATTATTTCAAATGAATTTGAGAATTGGTTTTGTTATATCCATGAAAAATGTCATTGGTATCTTGTTAAGGATTACATTGAACCTACACAGGACTTTTGGCAGAATGGGCATTTAATTATTTTGATTCTGCCTAATTGGAAGAGCATGGAATGTTTTTCCATCTTGTCAGGTCTTCTTCCATTTCTTATTTTAATGTTCAGTAGTTTTTGTTGCAGAGATCCTTTATATCCTTTGTTAGATTAATGCCTAAGTACTTATTCTTTTTGAGGTTATTGTGAGTGGTATGGATTTCTGGATTTCTTTGGCAGAATTGCTGTTGTAGTATAGGGAACCTACTGAATTATGAATGTTGATCTTGTAATCAGCCACTTTGCTGATTCTTTTGTAAGCTCTAGAAGTCTTCAGATTGAGCTTTTTGGGTCTGCTGTGTATAGGATCATGTCTTAGGCAAATAGAGATAAGTTGATTTCCTCTTTTCCTATTTGAATTTGCTTGATTTCCTTCTCCTGTCTGATAGCTCTGGCTAGGGTTTCAAGGGCTATTTTGAATAAGAGTGGTGAGAGTAGACAGCCTTGTCTTGTTCCTCAATTTAGTGGGAATGCTTTCAGTCTTTCTCCATTAAGTATAATTTTGGTTATGTGTTTGTCATAAATGGCTCATTCAAAATTAAAATATCTTCCTTTGATCCTGATCTTCTCCAGAGTTTTGAGCATAATGGATGTTGAATTTTATTGAAGGCCTTTTCTGCATTAATTGAGATGATGATATGTTTTTTATCTTTAATTCTGTTTAAGTGATGAAATATATTTATTGATTTGCATATGTTGAACTTACCTTGCATTTGTGGAATGAAGCCCATTTGGTCTTGATGTATTATCTTTTTGATGTGTTTTTGGATGCAATTTACTAGAATTTTCTTAAGGATTTTTGTGTCTGTTCATCAGGGACATTGGTCTGTAGTTTTTTTTTCTTGGTGTGTCTTTGTTGGGTTTGGTATCAGGGTGAAATTTGAAGGGTTCTGTGCCTTTCAATTTTATGAAATAGTTTACTACAGAGAGATGTTAATTCTTCTGTAAAGGTCTGGTAGAACTCTGCTGAGAATCCATC